>BRDA01089214.1:1902-12217 GCA_036984385.1 Crenuchus spilurus
TGTCCACACTACATCATGTATACATCTTGTCATCTACATGTCCACACTATGTCACGCATACATTTTGTCATCTACATGCCACACTATGTCACGTATACCATCTACTGTTCTACATATGTACTACATCACACCTGTACATCTACTGTTCTACATATGTACTACATCACACCGTACATCTACTGTTATACATACGAAACTGCATCACACCATACATCTACTGTTCTACATACGCACTGTATCACACCTGTACATCTACTGTTCTACATATGCACTACATCACACCTGTACATCTACTGTTCTACATACGTACTGCATCACACTGTACATCTACTGTTCTTCATACGCACTGCATCACACCATACATCTACTGTTCTACATACACACTGTATAACACCTGTACATCTACTGTTCTACACACGCACTGTATCACATTGTACGTCTACTGTTCTACATATGCACTGCATCACACCATACATCTGCTGTTCTATATACACACTTCATCACACCATGCATCTGCTGTTCTACATACACACTTCATCACATCATGCATCCATTGTTCTACATACGCAGTGTATCACACCGTACATCGACTGTTCTACATATCCACTGCATCACACCTTACATCTACTGTTCTACATATGCACTGCATCACACCGTACATCTACTGTTCTACATACGCACTGCATCACACCTGTACGTCTACTGTTCTACATATGCACTGCATCACACCATACATCTGCTGTTCTACATACACACTTCATCACACCATGCATCTGCTGTTCTACATACACACTTCATCACATCATGCATCCATTGTTCTACATACGCACTGTATCACACCATACATCTGCTATTCTACATACATACTGCATCACAAAATACATCTACTGTTCTACATATGCACTGCATCACACCGTACATCTACTTTTCTACATACGCACTGCATCACACCTGTACATCTACTGTTCTACATACGCACTGTATCACACCTGTACATCTACTGTTCTACAAACGTACTGCATCACACCGTACATCTACTCTTCTACATACGCACTGTATCACATTGTACGTCTACTGTTCTACATATGCACTGCATCACACCGTACATCTACTGTTCTACATACCCACTGCATCAAACCATACATCTACTGTTCTACATACGCACTGTATCACACCATATATCTGCTGTTCTACATACACACTGTATAAAACCGGACATCTACTGTTCTACATACGCACTGTATCACACCTGTACATCTACTGTTCTACATACGCACTGTATCACACCTGTACATCTACTGTTCTACATACGGACTGCATCACACTGTACATCTACTCTTCTACATTTGCACTATATCACACCGTACATCTGCTGTTCTACATACGCACTGTATCACACCTGTACATCTACTGTTCTACAAACATACTGCATCACACCGTACATCTACTGTTCTACATACGCACTGTATCACACCTGTACATCTAATGTTCTACATACGCACTGTATCACACCTGTACATCTACTGTTCTACATACGCACTGCATCACACTGTACATCTACTGTTCTACATACGCACTGCATCACACAGTACATCTACTGTTCTACATACACACTGTATCACACCGTAAATCTACTGTTCTACATACGCACTGCATCACAACCTACATCTACTGTTCTACATATGCACTGTATCACACCGTACATCTACTGTTCTACATATGCACTGTATCACACCTGTACGTCTACTGTTCTATATATGCACTACATCACACCTGTACATCTACTGTTCTACGTACGTACTACATCACACCGTATATCTACTGTTATACATACGCACTGCATCACACCATACATCTACTGTTCTACATATGCACTGTATCACACCTGTACATCTACTGTTCTACATACGCACTGTATCACATTGTACGTCTACTGTTCTACATATGCACCTCATCACACCCTACATCTACTCTTCTACATACCCACTGCATCACACCATACATCTGCTGTTGTACATACACACTTCATCACACCATACATCTGCTGTTCTACATACACACTTCATCACATCATGCATCCATTGTTCTACATACGCAGTGTATCATACCGTACATCGACTGTTCTACATATGCACTGCATCACACCTTACATCTACTGTTCTACATACTTACTGCATCACACATTACAACTACTGTTCTACATATGCACTGTATCACACCGTACATCTACTATTCTACCTATGCACTGTATCACACCGTACATCTACTGTTCTACATACACACTGTATCACACCTCTACATCTACTGTTCTACATACGCACTATATCACACTGTACATCTACTGTTCTACATACGCACTGCATCACACTGTACATCTACTGTTCTACATATGCACTGCATCACAGCCTACATCCACTGTTCTACATATGCACTGTATCACACCGTACATCTACTGTTCTACATACGCACTGTATCACACCTGTACATCTACTGTTCTACATATGTACTACATCACACCTGTACATCTACTGTTCTACATATGTACTACATCACACCGTACATCTACTGTTATACATACGCACTGCATCACACCATACATCTACTGTTCTACATACGCACTGTATCACACCTGTACATCTACTGTTCTACATATGCACTACATCACACCTGTACATCTACTGTTCTACATACATACTGCATCACACTGTACATCTACTGTTCTTCATAAGCACTGCATCACACCATACATCTACTGTTCTACATACACACTGTATAACACCTGTACATCTACTGTTCTACACACGCACTGTATCACATTGTACGTCTACTGTTCTACATATGCACTGCATCACACCATACATCTGCTGTTCTACATACACACTTCATCACATCATGCATCCATTGTTCTACATACGCAGTGTATCACACCGTACATCGACTGTTCTACATATCCACTGCATCACAGCTTACATCTACTGTTCTACATACTTACTGCATCACACCGTACATCTACTGTTCTACATACGTACTGCATCACACTGTACATCTACTGTTCTACATACGCACTGCATCACACCGTACATCTACTATTCTACATACACACTACATCACACCTGTACATCTACTGTTCTACATACGCACTAAATCACACTGTTCATCTACTGTTCTACATACGCACTGCATCACACCGTACATCTACTGTTCTACATACGCACTGCATCACACCGTATATCTACTGTTCTACACACGGCCTGCATCACACCGTACATCTACTGTTCTACATACGCACTGCATCACACCGTACATCTACTGTTCTACAGACGCACTATATCACAAAGTACATCTACTGTTCTACATACGCAGTGCATCACACCATACATTTACTGTTCTACATACACACTACATCACACCTCTACATCTACTGTTCTACATACGCACTGTATCACAACTGTACATCTACTGTTCTACATACACACTACATCACACTGTACATCTACTGTTCTACATACGCACTGCATCACACCTGTACATCTACTGTTCTCCATACTCACTGTATCACACCTGTACATCTACTGTTCTACATATGCACTTCATCACACCATGCATCTGCTGTTCTACATACACACTTCATCACATCATGCATCCATTGTTCTACATACGCAGTGTATCACACCGTACATCGACTGTTCTACATATCCACTGCATCACACCTTACATCTACTGTTCTACATACTTACTGCATCACACCATACATCTACTGTTCTACATACACACTGTATAACACATGTACATCTACTTTTCTACATACGCACTGTATCACATTGTACGTCTACTCTTCTGCATACCCACTGCATCACACCATACATCTGCTGTTCTACAAACACACTTCATCACACCATACATCTGCTGTTCTACATACACACTTCATCACATCATGCATCCATTGTTCTACATACGCAGTGTATCACACCGTACATCGACTGTTCTACATATGCACTGCAGCACACTTTACATCTACTGTTCTACATATGCACTGTATCACACCGTACATCTACTGTTCTACATACACACTGTATCACAACTGTACATCTACTGTTCTACATACACACTACATCACACCTCTACATTTACTGTTCTACATACGCACTGTATCACAACTGTACATCTACTGTTCTACATACACACTACATCACACTGTACATCTACTGTTCCACATACTCACTGCATCACACCGTACATCTACTGTTCTACATACTCACTGTAACACACCTGTACATCTACTGTTCTACATATGCACTCTATTACACTGTACATCTACTGTTCTACATACACACGGTATCACACCGTACATCTACTGTTCTACATATGCAGGGTATCACACCGTACATCTACTGTTCTACATACACACGGTATCACACCGTACATCTACTGTTCTACATATGCACGGTATCACACCGTACATCTACTGTTCTACATACACACTGTATCACATGGTACATCTACTGTTCTACATAAGCACTGTATCACATGGTACATCTACTGTTCTACATAAGCACTGCATCATACCTGTACATCTACTGTTCTACATACACACTGTATCACACCTGTTCATCTACAGTTCTACAAACGCACTGTATCACACCTGTACATCTACTGTTCTACATACGGACTGCATCACACCTTTCATCTACTGTTCTACATACATACTGCATCACACTGTACATCCACTGTTCTACATACGCACTTCATCACACCATACATCCACTGTTCTACATATGCACTGTATCACACCTGTCCATCTACAATTCAACATACGCACTGCATCACAATGTACTGTTACATATACATACTGTATAAATCAAATCAAATCAAATTTATTTATAATGTGCTTTTTACAACTGATGTCACAAGGCAGCTTTACAGTGTCAGTAATAACAAACCCCAAATCATTTATCCCTAGTCCCCTAATATAGTACACTGTAGATGGGATCCCTAATCCCTAATACAGTACACTGTAGATGGGATGGGTGGAGCTAATCTGTTGGGGAGATGGGTTTAGCTGTACAGCTATAGGCTAAATGAGTGGAGCTTAACTGTTGTAGGTTAAATGGGTGAACGTAAACTGGTGCATGCTGAATGGGTGGAGCTAAGATGCTCTATGATGAGCCGATTTAGCTAAAGTGCATTAGACTGCTTCTGGAGATTTACCTTTAAATTTGTTACATTTTTAATGAACCCCTCCTGATCCATCTAATTATGACCTTCAGAAGCTCTTGGTTAGGTTGATGAGGTGTCATATTTGGGCTGGAGATGAAGCCTACAGGAAGGTAAATCTCCAGGTCCAATTCTGGTGAAAGCTGATATACCTGTACCTATCTTTTCATCACTGTGGGTGTTTTTACTGTAATACTTTTGATGACCTTAAGAGGGCAGAGTAACATCACCAATGATCAGTTCAGATCTCTCAGAGTTGAATAATCTCACCTTCTCCACTCTGTTTAATATACATACATAAACAACACATAATCTCAACAAACACAGAGATCTTTCCGAATCCTCTCTCTCAGTTTATAATGACCTGGATGTGCATTTCAACAAATATCACCAGCACAGGAAACTAATTCTATGTATCTATTATGGACCTACTTTGTACTACTCTCTAGGTCAGGTCTGTATTTACTGTGGTTCTACTGATCTGTAGACCAGGTTTGTACTTGTTTTTGTTTGGGTTTATCTATAGTGGGTCTATATTATGATTGTGCAGGTGGTTCCTGATGTGTGATAAGTGGACCTGAAAATGGACTCTGAATACATACTGTATCTCTTCAGGTTTAATTATGATGAATATCTCCCTCTCTCTGTGTTTAATGATCTGTTGAAATGTTCCACTGGCAGCACTATTGTTATCAGATGATTTAATCTTCTGGCATCTCTGCTCTGCTTTAAGTTCTAGCTCAGCTATAATCATTTTCTATAAAAGTTGAATGTTAGTTATGATGTTTCTAGGCAGTCAGTACAAGATCAGTAGCAACAGCTACTCTCTCAGACCTTCTGGTCAATCACTGGGGCATTAACTATGGTTCAACCATAAATGGTTCTGTTTTCAGTACCCTAATAACCCCAGTAATCTTACTCTCCCCTGCTGTGAGCTCCAGGTAAATGGATCCGGCCATAAAAACAGATCCAGAAGAGAAAGAATGATCAAACATGGTCAGGTGTGAGTGCAGTGAGAGCTGAACCTCTGCAGTGGACTACAGTAGTACCTGTGATTCCCTCAGTGTCCTGCAGGTGTCACTGAAGTTCCAGACAGTCCTATCTCTCCACATGGCTCCCTCACTCTATCCATAACTAAATGCCACACTCACTCGTTGCCTAGCAACAGTTCTGCCCCTGCCTCCACACCCTAGATATCAGGGAGGGGTTAGCGTCAGAATCCCAATAAAGACAGAGAGAGAGAAAGAGTGATAGAGAGATGAGTGAAGGGCTCTGTCAGTAGGAAGTGGGAGATGTTAGGCTTTGTTGCTGAGGTAACGGTCATCTCTTCGCCGCCTCTCTTCTTTTTTTTCTGTGCTCCTCCCTTCAACCCGTTTTGTATCTCCATCACTAGAATT
The DNA here is from genome assembly GCA_036984385.1 of Crenuchus spilurus. Classification (NCBI taxonomy): domain Eukaryota; kingdom Metazoa; phylum Chordata; class Actinopteri; order Characiformes; family Crenuchidae; genus Crenuchus; species Crenuchus spilurus. The sequence goes on from BRDA01089214.1 coordinate 8,514, forward strand.
TCATATTCAGTATTTATGGGGGGCCATTACAGTTCAGTTATATTTTAGATTGGGAGAAGAGATCCAAATGAAATATCAGTGAGTGCGAGTGAGAGTGAAAGAGTGAAATAGTGTGAATGAAAGTGAATCTGTGAATGAGAGTGAGTGAGTGAAAGTGAGTGAGTGAGAGTGAGTTTGAGAGTGAGAGTGTGAGACTGTGAGAGTGAGTGAGTGAATGAGAGTGAGTTTTTGAATGAGAGTGAGTTTGTGAGTGAGTGAGTGAGTGAGTGAGCGAGAGTGAGTTTTTGAATGAGAGTGAATTTTTGAATGAGTGAGAGAGTGAGTAAGAGTGAGTTTGTGAGTGAGTGATCAGTGTGAGTGATGAGTGTGTGAGAGAGTGAAAGTGAGTGAGTTAGTGAGAGTGAAAGTGTGACAGGGTGAGTCAAAGAGCCCTAAATTTAGTTCTGTAAGTGGGACAAAATTCACCAAAAACGATTACCTTTTCTGTGAGCAGATTAATAAGTCCCAGCTCATCCCAGCTGTAACAGCTCAGCCAAAACATTCACTGCTGTGCAGCAGAACCTGGGCTGTGATGACCTCACTATTCATCTAGTCCAATTCACAGCACTCAGATATCAGTCTGGTGTCCATCAGAGGTCTCCATAAGGTACCATTAAGTCTTCAAAAATGACTGGATTTAAGATTTGGCAGCAGTTACACCATTATACCAAACACCATTCACCAAACATACCAAACACCATCCACCAAACACCAGTCACCAAACTTTATACCAAACACCATCCACCAAACACCATTTACCAAACATTATACTAAACACCAATCATAAAACATACCGAACACCATTCACCAAACATTATATCAAACACCATTCACCAAACACCAATTATTAAACATTATACCAAACACCATCCACCAAACACCAGTCACCAAACATTATACCAAACACCAATCATTCCAAACACCATTCACGAAACATTATACCAAACACCATTCACCAAACACCAATCATTAAACATACCAAACACCATTCACCAAACATTATACCAAACACCAATCATCAAACATACCAAACACCATTCACCAAACATTATACCAAATACCATCCACCAAACACCACTCACCAAACATTATACCAAACACCAATCATCAAACATACCAAACATTATACCAAACACCATTCACCAAACACCAATCATTAAACATTATACCAAACACCATTCACCAAACATTATACCAAACACCATCCACCAAACATACCAAACACCATTCACCAAACATACCAAATACCATCCACCAAACACCATTCATTAAACACCACTCACCAAACATTATACCAAACACCAATCATCAAACATACCAAACACCATTCACCAAACATTATACCAAACACCATTCACCAAACACCAATCATTAAACATTATACCAAACACCATCCACCAAACACCATTCACCAAACATTATACCAAACACCATTCACCAAACATTATACCAAACACCATCCACCAAAAAACATTCATTAAACACCACTCACCAAACATTATACCAAACACCAATCATCAAACATAGCAAACACCATTCACCAAACATTATACCAAACACCATTCACCAAACACCAATCATTAAACATTATACCAAACACCATTCACCAAACATTATGCCAAACACCATCCATCAAACACCATTCACCAAACATTATACCAAACACCATTCACCAAACACCAATCATTAAACATACCAAACACCATTCACCAAACATTATGCCAAACACCATCCATCAACCATTCACCAAACATTATACCAAACACCATTCACCAAACATTATACCAAACACCAACCATCAAACATAACAAACACCATTCACCAAACATACCAAACACCATCCACCAAACACCATTCATTAAACATTATACCAAACATTATACCAAACACCATCCACCAAACACCATTCACCAAACATACCAAACACCATTCATTAAATATTATACCAAACACCATCCACTTAACATCATTCACCAAACATTATACCAAACTCCAATTATCAAACATACCAAACACCATCCACCAAACACCATTCATTAAACACCACTCACCAAACATAAAAAAACACCATTCATCACCCAGGACAGAGTGCCAACCATATCTGGCCATATATACATACATATACCATACTATATTCATACCAGGGTAATTTTAGAGTACCCAATCCCCCTGACCTCCATGTTTTTGGACTGTGGGAGGAAACGGGAGACCCCGGAGGAAACCCACGCAGACACAGGGAGAACATGGAAACTCCGCTCAGATGTGGACTTGAACCCAAGACCTCAGTGCTGAGAGGCAAACATGCTAACCACTAAGCCACCGTGCCGCCCAAATATACCAAACACATTACAATAAACACTGTTCATCAGTCACCTCTCAAACACCTCAACCACTATGGATACCATAGCAACACCTTAGTGATCACTAAGGATACCATAGCAACACCTTAGAAACCACCACAGATACCATAGCAACACCTTAGCATTCACCTCAAATACCATAGTAACACCTCAGCAACCACCAGGGCTACCATAGCAACACCTCAGCAACCACCAGGGCTACCATAGCAACACCTTAGCAACCACCAGGGATACCATAGCAACACCTTAGCAATCACTATGGATACCATCGCAACACTTTACAAACCACCTCAGATACCATAGCAACACCTTACCAACCACCTAAGATACCATAGCAACACCTTAGCAACCACCAGGGCTACAAAAGCAACACCTTAACAACCACCAGGGATACCATAACAACACATTAACAACCACCTTGGATATCATAGCAACACCTTAGCAACCAACTTGGATACTGTAGCAACACCTTAGCAACTAACATGGATACCATAGCAACACCTTAGCAAACACCTAGCAACCACTTAGCAGCACCATAGCAACCACCACAGATACCACAGCATCACCTTACAAATGACCTGGAATACCTTAGTATGTGAGCCATGTTAGCAATGCGTAACATCTTGCGTTTCCTTCAGGAAATGCACATTTTTAGTATTATTATTATTGTTGTTGTTGTTGTCATAGAGCATTTTCTGTACAAGTAGAACAAATAAATAGGTCAAGAGAGAATGAGACCATGAGACAGAGAGGGAATGAGACACTGGTTGAACAGTCTTAATCTCATTCTGGTTCTTCTTTCCTCTCTTAACCTTCATCCTTGTCCCAAAGTTCACAGATGACTTCCATCGAGTGCTTCCTGATTCCTCTCTCTCTCTCTCTCTCTCTCTCTTTATCTCTTTATCTATCTGTCTATCTATCTTCCTGCTTATCAATGTTTAATATGTCTCTGTGTGACTGAAAAATGAATGAGCAGGAGAGGACACAGCAGACCAAGGATGATAGATTAGACGTAACATAAGTGGATATATATATATATATAGGGAGAGAGAGAGAGGGTGTGTGAGACAGAGCGAGAGTGAGACAGAGAGGCAGACAGAGAGAGAGAGAGAGAAAGAGAGAGAGTGGGGGGTAGGGTGAGAGACAGAGAGAAAGATGGAGAGAGAGGGAGTGAGACAGAGAGACAGAGGGTGTGAGACAGAAAGAGAGAGAGGAAGTGAGACAGAGAGAGAGAGAGAGAGAGAAAGACAGAAAGATAGAGAGTGAGACACACAGAGAGAGAATGAGAGATAGAGACAGAGAGAG
>BRDA01089215.1:1388-11919 GCA_036984385.1 Crenuchus spilurus
TCGTCACACGTCGGTTGTAGAGACAAATAAGTCAAGACTCGAGTTTTCAGATCCGATCTTTACAAATCTCATACTCTAAACATTTCTAGCCTAGACTTTTGAGCTCAGAACTGAATAAACAGAGATGTTGGCTGCACACTGCTCATTACTGCTTTTAGACATTGTATGTAGTTTTATTTCTAAAGATGATCAAATGTGAGGTGACGTGTTTTACTCACTCAGTGGTTCCAAAATTGAATATTTATGAAATAGGTGTGAACACTCAGGTGAGAGCTCTTTGTTTAGGTTCACATTCACATTCCACACATTCCACAATCAGTAATCCAGCACTGGAATGTCTGGAATTACCATATCATTATCATATGAATGACAGATCACGTCATTTAGCAGGAAAAAATGTGCAGCTGTCTTGACTCGCTCTGAAAAATGTGTCTCTGCTTATTTAAGCTCGTCTCACAAATATCTAATAATATATTTTGATTCAACCTACAAATATTTGAAAAGTACTGTAGACCCTTTAATTTTTTGGGGGTATGTTTCGCTTTCTTTCTAGGATCAAATTTTATAGAAGTGTTATTGCAGAATTTTGTTAATATGCCGCCAGCGGGAGGCATATTTACTACATGTCACGGTTGCCAGGTTCACTGTTTTCACACCTAATTTAATAATATCGTTTTTACTAATATTGAAGATTTATGTAAACAAGATGACTGCCTTTTAAGAGGGGAGTTAAAAAGGATGGGGTGATTAAGATACGTTTTAAACCAGAAGAGCCAAAGAGAAAGTCATTTATCTGAGTGTTATATACTTTACAGACATTTAAAACCCACATCTGAATGTTGAAACTAGCTTATAATGTGTTTTTGTCGCTTTTTAACTGCACTTTGTGTTGCTGTCTGAATGATCTGACTATTAAACATTTCTAACTACCGTAGAACTATACGTGCATTTATACAGACTTAGGCAAGATATTATAAGGCAATGTAGGTCAATGAGCCCTAACATTAATACCAACGTTTTTATCTGTCCATTTAACTCCACTGACCTCCACTTTGTACTGACAGTAGTCATTCATGTATACTTTGTTCACTCTGTTCTTCAATATGCAGGACCCCCCACAGATCTGGTGGCTCATTCTCAGTGACATTGATGTGGTGGTGGTGTGTTAGAGTGTGTTGAGCTTCTGATGTTTTTAAACACCTCGGTGTCACTACTGGAGTGAAAAATAAGGTAGGTGTGAACAGTGAGTCGACACACCACCACCACATCAGTGTCACCTGACCTCCATGGGGGTCCTGACCACTGAATAGCAGGAAAAAGTATACTGATAAAGAGATGGACTACTGTCAGTACATGAACTATATAATGTCAGTGAAGCTAAATGGACAAGAAGGTGGTCTTAATGTTATGGCTGATTGGTGTAAATGTCACATAACACTGTATAAAGCATTCCAAGTGCAGGGTTCACAGGAAGGGTGTTTTTTTTTGTTAAGCTGAACCCATGATAAAACGTGTCCTGTTCTCCAGATGAGGTTTGTACTGAAAGTCCAGAATCAGAACTTTGCGGCGAACTTCAGAAGGTTAATGAGACGACCTGTTTCATAAGTGTCCTTTAGCTCTTAGCAGGTTAATAATGATGTGAACATTAGGCGAGACAGCGTGAGAGCTAATTCCCACTTGTAGCCTGAAGTATCATGCGCTGACGTTCTGTTTGTCACCCCCGTCCATTCCTCCTTTCCTTCACCCCTGCAGTCGGACCAATCCTCTGGGGCTGATCGCCGCCCTTGCTGATGATGGAACAGCACGAGGTTCTCTGTTCTGGGACGACGGAGAGGGCATTGGTGAGTTTTTCTTTCTGCTGTATGCTATATGAAGCGCAGAGTTATTACTGTCACCTCATGTCTATTCATTTCCTTCTATTGAGACTAATTTAGAGTCTGCACTTTCTAAACTAAGCTAAGCTAAATGTGAGGTAAAAGCAGTTTTTTAATATCCTTTTATTTCCTTTTATTGCATCTTCTAAACTTGTTCTAATGAGCTATGATTAAGCCTGGCACTGCCAGCTGATACTGATTATACTGATATTTGTGATATTTGGTACACTAGATGTCCAAAAGTTTGACACCTCTTCCAATGAACGTGATTGGTTGATACAGACGTAGAAACGCACAACTTGTCAACAAGTCAAGAATATGAATAAACATGAACCTGTTGGCATAACTCATGCCAGGTGTGGGCTAGAGGGCACAGCATTGAGTGGAATTGCTGGTGCTCCATCCAGTGCTTTTGGGATGAGTTGAGAATGAGGTGCAGTGGTGATCATTCAACATCCTTTGGCTGAATGCAATCAAATCCTCACAACGATGATCCAAACTCTAGTCGAAACCCTTCCCTTAATAATGGTGGCATCCCAATATTTTTGCACAAATGGTGTATTTGTAATGAAAATATACATTAAAATGAGAAAATGATAGAAAAAAGAGCTGTATGAACAATGAGAAGTATGTTTGATTGGATTTTCTACTAATCTGGGGTGCGTTTCCCGAAACGTTCTTAACGCTAAGTACTTTGTAACCTCGTGCTTACGAACATTCTTAAATTTACGAGTCTTTCCCGAAAGCCTTCGTAACCCATGTCGTACTTAAACTGGTTCGTAAATCTACGAGTGGTCTGACCCTCTCGTAACTGGCCAAGTTGTTCTTAACTTGAAGTTCACGTGCAGTTCTGTCTGAAAAACAAAAGAGGGCGCTGATCATCATTTGAAAAATGCAACACTCAGCACACAAATTCATGAACATTTAAATTTTCTTTTGAAAGCGTAATTGCGTCACGTAAATTAGAGCCAGCGTCCTTAGTTCAGTACTGCACATACATGTACTTATTAAGCTGAAATTATTGTTTTTACGAAATAAAAAAGATTGCTTAAAGTACAATATATTATTTATTGATATACACATATAAATTACATAAATGCAGTGGGGTTTTACAGTGTAACATTCGTAGTAGTAAATTAATATATTGTGTCCCAAACAATGGTTACTCATTGGCCTACTAAGTTTGTCAACTCTTAACCAATCAAATTCACTGATTAATTATGAACACATACAAGCCTATTTACAGGTAGGCTTGGCATGCGATTGACAGCAACTGCAAGTGAAATGTTTATTTCTTTGCATGTATGTAGTGTAAATACTTTTTTGATGTTTGGTTTTATAATTATTGTTTACATAACGATACTTTTGTGGCTTAATAATGAAGAAATGTATGTAAATCGGTGGTTCAGTTTTTGACTGGCTGAGCCTATTTGACGAAGACACGAGGGCGGAGTCAACTAAGTGCTACTTAGGGACTCGTTCGTAAGTTTGGAAGATATGAAAGCTTTTGGGAAACAGTCTGAAAAATTGCGTTCTTAAAGTTACGTCGTTCTTAAAGTTGTTCGTAAATCGCTAAGTTCAATCGCTTTCGGGAAACGCACCCCTGATTGGCCGATATTGATTATTAGTCACCATGGATGTTGATAATTGGTATTTGGGACTCTAGTCTATAAAAATAATGAGCTTTCATCTGACTGCATTAAATTAACTTAATGCAATAAAATTAAATTGAAATTAATTTTGACCAATCAGATAGAGCTGTGGGCGGAGCTTTGGGTCAGATTGTTAATTAGTGTTAGATATGCACACACATTCATAAGCATGAAGAGTGTTGACCCCAGTAATCCCAAAAAGCTGAATATCAATATTGATTATTGATCAAGGCTGATGATCTGTAGCTGTGCTGTATAATCTATTGTGTAAATTCATGTCTCTCTTGTCTCATTCTGTCCTCGTCTCCAGACACAGTTGAGAACGGGAACCACCTGCTGGTGTCCTTCACTGTGTTTAAGGTATGCTAATCCACCAGCGTGTCTCTGAAGAAGCGGGAGGAACGCTGATGTTCCAGTTGTTGGGAAAGCCAGCGGGGAATTCAGAGCAGATCGTCTCTCTCGTAGCCAAACATCTGTGACTAAAACACAGCCTGCTCCAAAAGGCTTTCATGCAGAGTGGCTGTGCAGTAAAGCCAGCCAGCCCTCGGGTCCAGCATGGCCAGATCGTTCTGCCGATTTGAGGTCAGATGTAGAAAGATTAACAAACTGTGAGGGCTGAAAAAAACGCCCCACATATAATCTCCGGCTACTTGTACAACGAGGTCAGACAAAGTCTGCTCATGTCTGCATTAAAATGAGAGAATATAATCCGTGGACCACTATTACATGTCTGCAGGAACTGTCCAGATGTTCTAGCGTTTCTTCTAAACATACATATCAAGAACCAATTCAAAAACTCATATCACACATATTTCCAGTCTTCTTTTAATGTTGATCACTGTGGCTTATAGCTCAGTACTAGTGTTGGTACTGTGGGCATCTCCATAAAGCTTGTCAGCAGATGGAAGCATGAAGTGCTCTTAAATCTCCTGCTAGGTGTTGACTTTGTACTAAACCCACTTGACCAACATCAGCATCTCAAACCATCACAGACCTCAGAAACAGACTAAGGTTCTCGTTAGTCCAGGTAAGACACTTGTGATGTCTCTGGTTCAGGAGTGTTGATATTAGTGATGTGTCAGCTGTAGCTCTGAGAGATACAGTGTTTATACTGTTTATAGTCATTTACTCAAACTCACCACCACATATTCTACTGGATTTATGATTTTCATCAGATATAAGCCAAACTGATTAACATTAAAATAAAAGCCTGAAATATGTCACTTTATGTGTAATAAATATAAAATATGACCTTTTTGAATTAGATTATGAACAAAAATGATATTTTTCTTGACTGTATACACATAGAAGAACATAGAACCTACTGTATGCTTCTGTATGGCACCAAAATTAGTTTCTACTATTATTAATACGGGGAGCTCTGACCCAGTGGTTAGGGATCTGGTCATGTGACTGGAAGGTCACTGGTTCTATCCCCGGGTAGGTCATGACTGAAGTGCTATATATATATATATATATACAGTATATCTAAGCTAAAATGTATGTGTAAATCATCATTGTGTTTGTGAACAGTGCTCTATAAAATTAACTATAATAAATAATTATTTAATAATAATAATAATAATAATAATAATAATAATAATAATAATAATAATAATAATAATAATAATTATTATTATTATTATTATTATTATAGAGGGCTGATAATCAGGACAGTAACAGATGTACAGTAGATAGTGGAGCTGTGATGTGGGTGTTAGTGTAAAGCTACGAGTGGGTCAGTCATTGTTTATAAGTGAAATACACGCTGAAATTATTTATAACTCACCTTTGTTTCAGAACACTCTGACAAACTCCATCATTACAAACGGCCTGGAAGATGCTGACCTTCTCGAGCTGGGTGAAGTGAGGATTTGGGGGGTGAGAATTTTTCCCATCACCAGCGTCACCATACAGACTTCTAAAGATGCTGCCGTCTCGCTGGATTTCAAACACGATCCACTCACGGAGGTGAGACACAGCGCAGCATTTTGTCACTGTGATAAATAACGAACCTTTACAATGACAACTTTACAGGAGAGTCTTAATCTGTAAGAATCTGTATCAAAGCATCACTCTCAACTAACAGAATAGACACATACATACCCAGTCAGTGCAGATACTGAACACATCACAGTAGATGCTGAATAATTCATACTGGACACTGAATATTTCATACTGGATACTGAACAATTCGTACTGGACACTGAATAATTCATAGTGGATACTGAACCATTCATACTGGACCCTGAACAATTCATACTGGACACTGAATAATTCATAGTGGATACTGAACAATTCGTACTGGACACTGAATAATTCATAGTGGATACTGAACAATTCATAGCGGATACTGAACAATTCGTACTGGACACTGAACAATTCATACTGGACACTGAATAATTCATAGTGGACACTGAACAATTCATAGTGAATAATTCATATTTGATACTGAATAATTCATAATGGATACTGAACAATTCATAGTGGATACTAAATAATTCATAACAGGTACTGAATATTCCATCATATTTTCTGTAAAAATAATAGTTGATACTTAATAATGCATTATTATTATGGAGTTATTGTGGAGTTATTTATGGAATAATTCCTATTAGCTCATAAATAATTCACACTGGGTACAATACAGTATTTCTAATAGTGGATACTGAATAATCCATACTAGATATAAAATAATTCATAGTGGATTTTGAATATTGAATTTTTATTAATGAATATTCGTGATTATTAATGATTAAATATGATTAGTGAGTGAATATCAGGTTTGTTGTATTCAGTGTGAAATATTCACAAGACAGCTGAGAATAAAAGTCAGAAACCTGAGCAGATACACGCTAAACATCGAACTCTTATCAGAGCAGCTCTGTGTTAGAGGCCGATGTGTTTTCTCGCTGGGTTGTATGAGAGGGCTGCAGGACTGGAGAAAGGGTGGAGAAATGGATTATCTGTGACAAAGGTGGAGGGCAATGATATTGCTGCTTTCCCCTTGACTCTTTTGAAAAGCTGCCCTTGCAAAGTCGCCTTCGAATGGACCAACAACGCAGATTCTATTAATACCAACGTGAGAGCAGCTTTGGAGGCCGGGATTTACTCCAGCTGGGCGAGAGATCGAAGAGAGAAAGTGACAGAGAGAGGCGCTGTGTCTGGATTTGAATAACTAGTGTTCCAGCTCGCGCAGAGCCATTTATCTTTCTTAGCATTTCCCAACTGCATACTAAGTTTGAAAGGGCCAGGCAGCTCCATCTGTCTGTGTGTGTGTGTGTGTTTGCCTCTCCGCAGCTTAAAGGAGTAAAAGGTGGCAGCTCACACTGACACACACACTCACGCTACACTTTATGCCTTTTTATCCTGTTTTAATGGATGCGTCCACAAATAATCTGTCCATTTCACAGGAAATCTGTGACTCAGAGCCTCCAAGTGAACATGAATGAAGACGCATCCGCCAGCTTTGTTTACTAAAGTCCAGGTCATAACGGTCAAATAAATGATTCATGTTGGAGAACAGAGCACTGCTAATCGTTGATGACCAGAGAACAAAAAGAAAACAAAACTAGAGCTCAAACTAAACATGACTCAACCCCAGAACCAGACAGATCTACAAGGAGCTGCAGTTAAAGAATCAGCCTGTTCAATCCCTGAACCAACTGAAGTGCCCATGAGCAAGGAACCTAACCTCCAACTGCTGCCCCGGCACTGTGGATAGAGCTGCCCACCGTCCACTAGTGTGTATGTGTGTGTGTTTCACTGCACAGATGAATTGTGCCACTTTCATGTAATATTATTCAGAAACGCAAACAGGACCACATGGTGTCGTACAGCTTCTGATGACTAACACTCACCAATGGTTTCTGGTCAAGTTGCCTGGGTCCCACCCTCAAGATATTCTAATGGAATAATTAATATTTACTAAAATCAACTCATACTGAATACTGAATAATGCAGAGTAGACACTGGGTAATTCATAGTGGATACTTAATAATTAATAGTAGATTCATAGTAATTCATAGATTCTGAGTAATACAGAGTGGCTACTGAATAATTCATAATGGATACGGAACACTTCATAGTAGATGCTGAATAACTCAGCGTGTAGTTAATAATTCACAGTAGCTTATAAATCATCTATAATAGATACTGAATAATTCATAGTGGGAAAAAAAACATCTTTCTTAAGTACTTAGTGAGCAATTCATAGACAGTAACGAAAAATTCATAGTGGACATGGAATATGTCATAACAGATAATGAAAAATTCATAGTGGATACTGAATAATTCATAGTGGATACTGAATAATTCATAGTGGATACTGAATAATTCAATGTAGATACTGAATAATTCAATGTAGATACTGAATAATTCAATGTAGATACTGAAAAATTCATTGTAGATACTGAATAATTCATAGTGGATACTGAATAATTCATAGTGGATAGTGAATAATTCATAGTGGATAGTGAATAATTCATAGTGGATACTGAATAACTCATAGTGGATACTGAATAATTCAATGTAGATACTGAAAAATTCATACTAGATACTGAACAATTCATAGTGGATACTGTATATTTAATTTTAGATACTAAGTCATTCATAGTGGATACTGAATAATTCATAGTGGATACTGAATAATTCATTGTGGATACTGAATAATTCATAGTGGATATTGAATCATCTATAGTGGAAAGACCATTCCTGGAAAAAAAACTAATTAATTAATAAATAAAAAAAATAAAAAAATAAAAAAACCTTAAATATCCTAATCTCACACTTGTGTATGTTTGAATTTGAGTGTTATCTGTTCTATCTAGATATCAGCCTTGGCTCTTGACGCTGACACTGTTCTACTTTAAGGGTGTTTGTGCTAACAAATCTATCTGAAATGTAAAATTAATGTTCTTTATTTCAGGAGCTGATCATTGATACCTCCAAAGGCCTGTACCTGGTGAACGAAGAGTTCAAAATCACATGGAGCACATCAGTATGACCCCGGACGAGATTCATCGCTGAGAGATTGCAGCCTGCTAAATCAACAATGGACAATGTTTCTTTAAGCCAATTGTATGTATAGAGCTAAGCAATGGCAGTTAAAAAAGCATAATTTGCATTAATGTGAATATCACGTTATGTATCATGTACATGCTGAGAAGATGAGAAGATAATGTCCACATTTGAAATAAAATAAAGCTCTTCTGTTGTGGAGATATGTGTGTGATCTGTTGTGAGCTGATGAAAGTCCTTGCCCGGCCCCTCGTTACTAGCAGGCTAAAGTTGGAAGCTGCATCGCTAATGGTGGCATCTTGGGAAGATGACAATAATAACCCCTAATTATCAATGGTGACTTTTCTTTTTGGCCTCTTTTGCCGGCGCTACCTGCCAGGCCGGCTTTCTGCACAATTAGATTCAGATATAATGATATGATAATCAATTATTCATTCCACAATAAACATAATGATATCAATTTAGTGATGGGGACTGTAAATTGATTTCTGCTCTAATTGGCAATCAGTGTGAGTTGAGGCATGTAGGTGTGTGGAGGATTGGTGCTGGGGGAGTTTCTGCCTTAGTCGCTCACTAATGACAATGATAATGGAGAGGGGTTTTTTTTGTAAAATGAGAAGGGATGGTGCAGATCCTGCTGAGAATATTATTTAGGATTTTATTATATGAGGAAAAAAAAATCAATCTGGAGCATCTACTCAATTAGCAAAGGAACCAGGTCGTACCTCCCCCGGCAGGATAAACTGGCAGTCGAATAGCGGGACGTCAACGAAGAAAAACAACAACAAAGAACACAACTTTAGCAAAAGTCTGGCTTATTAGATCAAAATCAAGCTTTAAAGCCACACAACACATTTATGCAGCAATATTTGATCACTGAATCACAAGAGGGTTGACGTTCCTAAACTTCACTGAAGTAAATGATCAGATTTGAAGTATTTACAACAATCTTATTAAGCATTGTTGAACTGTAGAATGAAGCAGAGCTCATTTGTTAGCATTGAGTCATTAGAATTGAATAAATGATGCACACACCAAGCAGCTATAACATTAGCACCACCTCCTTGTTGTCCATACAGGTGCACTTTGTACTGAAAGCAGTCTCTTTTTCTAATTGGGCTACAGACAAACATAGCCCTGTAACTCAGTCCCACTTCCCCCACTACGATGCCACGTATTGACAGTAGTACATGTTTCCCTGTATACTTTGTTCTCCCTGTTCTTCAGTGGTCTGGACTGGCAAAGAAATGGTGGAGCATTCTCAGTGACACTGGTGTGGTGGTGGTGTGTTGAGTGGATAAAAGCTCCAGCAAATACATTGAACAACAGGGTGAAGTTAACAGAGAAACAGATGTGCTACTGTCAGTACACAGTGCACCTACAGTATATGGTCATTGGAGCTAAATGGACAATGAGTGGAGATAACAAGTGGTTTGTCAATGCTATGTAGATAAAATGCCAACAATATAATCCTGAAAGTGCTTCTTACAAAGGCTAAAATAAGGACACTACAGATTGACTGTTTTATGTGCACATAATAGCATGATGTTCAAGCTAATTAGCTTAGCCTAAGAGAATGGGAAAAGGCTTTTGGTAGGGTGACCAGATCTGAGGTGATGAAAAAGAGGACACCTTAGCGGGGGGGGGTTATGGGGGGGAGTTAGGGGGCGTATGATGTATTACATGTTCAAATAATTTTTTTTTGGTGTTTGAACACAAATTTTATTATTATTAATTAATAATAAATATTGACAAATCATGATTTATATTTTATTAATAATTACTAGTTACTATTAATAATATACTAATAATATCTATTAAATGTTATTATGAATAATAAAATAATATAAATTAATATTAATCATTAATAAAATATTATTACATTATTACATATTATTTATAAATAATAAACTGCTAAAAGCATGTAGCATAAAATTATCACCCAGTCCTTTTTAGTCAACTTCACTTCAGCTCATTATCACCAGT
>BRDA01089229.1:0-13762 GCA_036984385.1 Crenuchus spilurus
AACCTCTATAATGAACACAGGAACAACAATAAAAGTGTCAGAGATCCCCACTGAGTGAACAAGGGTGGCTATTCCTAGTATTAGGCAGGTGATCATAGTATTCTGACATAACTGTGTAGAACTGTAAACACTGACTGATGAAGAATGTGTTGTAGATGGTTCTATATATATATATATATATATATATATATATATATTTTTTTTTTTTTTTTTTTTATTGGTCCATGTACTTATAATCTGTGATGTTTTATTGTTTTACTTGTCCATTGTTGATTTTTATTACTTAGCTATTTTATTTTCTTGTAAAGCACTTTGTGACTGTTGTCTGTGATAAGTGCTATATAAATAAATTTTACTTACTTACTTACTTACTATATAGAAGGTTTATGAAAAAGGTCCTTTATAGCAAAAAAGAGTTCCGCTATTCCTATAATATCAAGCTTGTACTAAGAGGAACCCTTTTTGGTGCGACATATAACCAACCTGAAAAACCCACTCACAATGCAGTGTTCTTTGCATGCACATAGGTCTACATATAACCTCTGTCTTTACTAAAGAGCCCATGAAAAACCATATCTTTAAGAATTTGGAACTAGGTAAGACTTGTGTAGTTTTAAGATGATTCTCTAGTCATTTTGGCAGCCACTTTTGTGATGACCACCAGGGCTGCTTGAGCATTCACAGAACAGGAGATGAAGGTAATGTAGTCTAGAACAAAGAGTTCCTGGTCCATTCTGCCAACCTTAGCCAACAGTGATGCCCAAGTTACAACGGAAGTCATTACACAGACCGTACGGCAGGGTATGGACACTGTCTTCAGTACCAGGTGTGTTTGTGCAACTGTTTGATCTTCAGATTTGAGTTTGAGAACCCGTTTGGGAGAGTATGAGCAAGATCGAACTCTGAAGGCCTGGAAGGATGAAAGATAAATCTGAGAAAAGCAGAGACAACAAAAGGAGTTGGCAGGAGACAGAAGGCAAAGGAGAAAAACACCAGCGCTGACAGCTAATTCTGCCCAGAATCAATAAATACCTCAACATTTTGACAGCTAGCCTTCCGACGCACTCTAACTCCCTAATAATGAACCAATAAGGAGCACCACAAGCATTGCACACCATCCATCTTTTGTGCAACGACGCATTCGCATCCGTCACTTTTGGCGGCTTTCATAAAAATCTGCCCGCCTAAAAAGCAGAGGCGATGCATAACAAATCTCTGCTCGCTGCTTTCTCTCGCCATCTCTCCAGAGAACTGGAAAGTGGTTAAAAAGTGGGAGGGAGAGCAGAGCGCAGAGGTTGAGGTGTGACAGGCGGAAAGAGATGACAAGGCAGATGACGGCATGCTGGAAGCCTGGCAGGATGAAAAGACAAAGAATGTGTTAAAAGCAAAGGATTAAGGGAATGTTGCGAGAGGCAAGGCAGTTGGATGAAGCAGAGTGCTCAATCTCTGCTCAATGGCCTCCAGGTTCCTTGGGTGGCTGCCAGAAAAACAGGATGGCTGTCTGTGGTAGCCCTTAGGTCTCAAGTTTGGATGTGTGTGTATGTGTGTGTGGTCTACACAACCTCAAAAACAGACATCTACACTCCTTGGGAGGTGTGAGAAGTAGATGTCTACACACTTTGTTCATGAACGAGGGCGTAGGAGTGAGTTTGACGTGAAGGAGGGTACACATTTGCTACTATGAATCAAAGCTCTAGACCTTGAATCTATTGTAGGTACTTGTAGGTATGATGCTAAGGGGCCAATCAGATACATCAACAGCTCAATTGACTACCAGATACCATGCAATCTAGAACCGAAAATTGGATACAAAGTCCAGATATGAAGACACCTACAGTGTATGACATTTCACTATGGTACAATTTTTGGACACTAAAAACCCTTCTGAAAATATACTGTGGTGCCAAGGTTGATATTACTACATATGACCACATGGTCTTTGAACAATACCATTATGGTGTTAGCACAGTACTATAATGATAATACTATAGTAATGCAGTAATACAAAATGTTTTACCATAGCAATCCTACTGTTCCATGACTGTAGTATTACCAATGTAGAAGCATGGATCTACCATCATGATATAGTAAACAATAACACGGTCCTAAATTGATGTTATTTTCATTACTCATTTTCGTAAAGTGATACTACTAATAATGTTTGCTATGGCATCATGTTAGTGTCCAAAAAATAAAGATGATTTTATCACGGTTATACTATCATACATTCATGGTAGTACCTGAGTAGTACCTAAGTATATTTTTGCTCATTTGTTAGTTTTTAAACAAATTTATTCATCTGTGTGATGCTGTAACAGCACCAGATGTTTTTTCAGCATTTGATTGTTTATTTCTTGTGGTATTCCTGATTTCCATTCACACAAGTAAACACTGTATTTACAGTAGACTTTTTAGCCTAACACATTTACCTATAACATTTGGTAGAGATTATACAATCAGGTTGTGTCAAGTTCAACACATTCAATAAGATTGAGCAACTGAAATTTGATCTATAAATGGTTACGCAGAACATTAAAAGGTTAAGTATCACATTCAGCAAGTATAAGAGTTCCAAAGCCAAGTAACAGTAAGGTTGTGATTTATCAATGCTGACAATGAATTCAGCCAACACAAAAACAAAGACCAAAGATCTTTAGCCAACTTATATCCAGTTAAATTGCGCAAATTAATAAATTTTCCCTAGAATGCCTTTTAAAAGGACTCTGCCAGCACATTGTAGCAAACAACTCAATACACAATACATGCTTAGGCTTCCAGTAATGCATCTATACTTTCCCTCTGATGCCAACAAGGTCTCTTATTTATCTGAATTTGTGAGCAGTCAGCAGGAAAGAACTCATTACTCTGAATTATCTCATTTTGGACCAGTGTCCAGAGGGGATTCTCTCAGCTTCACTTCCTTCTGAGTTAACTCTTGAAGTCCTGCAGGAACCATGAAGCTGGCAAACTCAAGTTACTCATATAGCGCTAACTGACTACAGAGTAATCTGTTGCTCTTTGATGGCTCAGGAGACTTAATGGAGAAATTCTCTTAAATTCCTTAAAAGAGCACAAAACATAAAAGAGACATGACAGATGCCTGGCTTGGATAAACACTATTGGAGTCAGTCACAGCAAAACTTTTGAGAAATGATGAGCAACATCTGAGCAAGAGGAGAAGCTTTGTGTTACCATATCTAATTCCACTGAGAAATTACTGAGATGATGAGATATTTTCAATTTCTCTTTTCTTCAAGGATGTGAATGCTGCGAACATTTGTTCCAAGTCAGAAGTCAGAGTTTCAAAGTTTTTGTTGACCATTCTCCAACTTCTCAGAGTGCTACACCTTTCCAAAAACTTCATAATGTTCGTTTGGATTTATTGGCTCAATTAGAGAATCTCAAACTGCACAGGACTCCTTAAACACACCTGCTTGAAAAGCAGATATTGGCAGGCTGGAGACTGACTTGGAAGACAAAAGGAATCGACCCAGCTTGAGTTACACTGATTGATTGAGTCGTCAAGCAGTTGAAGGCCGATCGATTAGTCTCAGTGTGAGCGTGCAGTATGAACACAGGCCTTCAATATTTGCCAGAACTCAAGTTGAGAGACTGAGACAATGTGAGAAAGAGGGATGTATAGAATGAGAGATGGAAATGCTGGCCAAAAAAAGAGGTGTAACTGTAGCAGCGACTAATAGTCCATTATTCCATTACAGCACTTTAGTGCTTGGCCAGGTCAGCTCCTATTTGTGGCCACATAAGCCCAGCTGAGGAGCATTTCAGTCAGTTTGGCTGACCCTAAATGGCATCAGAAAGTCCATTAACCAGACTGCTGGAGAAAGCTATCATTTCAGGCACATCTCTAAGAATAGCCACTCAAAATGAGAATAAGCTAATTCTATCTGGCTTTGGGAGCTATGATTTTCTCCACTTTCTAAACTCTTAAAAGATGCTCAACATTACCTCAACAAGGGAAACTGATGTGGAGCACATGCTATAGAAAGATCACATTTATAGTGCCATGTGTTTCACACATTTTCACATAAACAGAGAAAATGTATTCTTGGCAATTATATCTACAATATTTAACTAGGTGTTTTCTACACCTGGTATGAGCTGAATGAGCTGAACATTAGTAAAAGCAAGATGGTGGAGGACTTTAAGAGGTCTAAACCAGCCTTGTTGCCAGTCACCATAGACAGAGTAAACTTGGAGCTTGAACACACAAGTCCCAGGTGTTCAATTGGACAGTAAACTGATGTTATAACACCCTCAGTGTGTACAAGAAAGGCCAGAGTTGTCCTGAGGACACTGAGGTCTTTTTGAGTGCAGCTGTGGCCTTAAGGTTCAAGAGGCATTTTGGAGACCGAAAGGTCACCAGCTGAATTTGAAAATGCCCTTGAGCAAGGCACCTAACCTTCAACTTCTCTCCGGGAGTTGCCTACTACTACTAGTATGTGTGTTCACTGCATGCTAATGGGTGTACTGTACTAACTAGTTAGAAGCATGGCTCTGTTATAGGAGTCAAGCTGGACAACTTGGAGATGGTGGCAAAGCAAAGGACTCTCAACAAGCCATCTCATATCTAACATCCTAAAGATACAGTTGGAGCCAGAACCAGTTCTTATTATATTTAGTCTATCTGATGTCTTATTGGAGTTAATCTGAAATATCATATTATTTGAACCCAAGATTGGAGGGACGTTCATCAGATTTGACCAGTTTTCTAAACATGTATTTTAAACCTTAATGCCACTTTCAGTTTGGGATATATCAGCATCTCTCCATTCAAAGATATAGGAGTTTAGAATCACCATGAGTCCCTATACCCCTTCAGTTGGGCAGGGCATTCAACTATTTTAGCCAAATCCTGGACAGGGCACAAACACTCAAAGCAGAGCAATTTAGAGTGTTAAATTCACTTGACCTCCATGTCTTTGATCTGTGAAAGGAAACAAGAGACTCTGGTAGAAACTGAGGCAAACATGGGGAGAACAGGGAAGCTCCACCCAGATGGAAACTCAAACCACAGTGCTGACCCTCCAACCCACCACAATCCACAATTTGAAGTGATCAAACTGAGACATTAAATCCATTCTACCTTTGTGGTGTCCCTAAATGAAGACCTGGCTCATCTAGGCCCATATCTATTAGGTGTACCATCTTGGAAACAGCTACTCCAGCCAAAGGGAAGAGGATATCACCCTCTAAATCATCCTCAACATATAAACCATCCCATAGAGACACATTAATATAAGTCCCACTCTGCCCACGCTAGTGAAGTGCCATGGTCCATTGTGAAGCTGAACTACTGAAATCTTTATTGATTTTGGAATAATTAAGGCCCAGGATTGCGACATTTAGCAGTAGACAATCGATCGTGAGGCCTCGTATTGAATAATAACAATAAAAAAAGCAGACAGTCCAACTTGGACGACCCTCATTATTGCGAAGTCTTGTTCGAGGCCGAGCGACGTTTGCCTTTTGTGCTTCGTTTTAATCAATGCCACAGCACGGGCTGGCTTTGTCCACACAAAAGGAGCTGGAAGGCAATCACAGGGCTCGCTCATCTCTTCCCAAATCTCTTTCTCCTCACTCGTCTCACTCTGTTTTGGTCAAAAGCTTGTCTGCTTCCTTTCAAAACTCCTTTCTCTCTTTCCGTCGCTCTTGTGCTATCAGATAATCATCTCTGTGGTAATGGAATTTCCTTGTCAGTTCAGTAAAAGATGTGTGGCGAACACTCCTCGTAATCAACCATGGGTAATGATCCTCTGTTAATTAAGTTAAGAGTTCAGCATCACTGAGAGTCATCTATGTTCATTTATTTGTGGGCCAGGGTGACTGGTTCTGTCTTGCTTCCTTGAAAATGACACATTTTCAGGAGAAGGAAAAAAAACTTACTTCGCTTTTAATAGAAGTCAATGCAACCAGGCAATTTTCGAAGTCATTTTGGGGCATTTCTTTTGGTCCACTCATTGTAAAATTTCTAACAAATGCAAAGAGTGTTTGCTACTTTTTAATTATGTCTGAAACTGAAAAATGACAAAAGAAATTTAGCAACTGAGCTCTTTATGGTCTGAACTTTGCAAGAACATAAACAATGTACATGCACCTCAGGTTTTGAATGTAAAACCAAAGCCCTGTTCTCTTCACAGTTCCTTTTTAATATCCTGAAGTAAATAAGCAGAGTTATGATAGGTACGTCGGTTGGGGAGAAGCTTTGTTATCTACTGCATACAAATAGGAAACACAAGGAATCATGGAGATACAAATACAAGATATGAGGCCTGAGGCCTAGCATATTGAGGCAACATCTATGAATCACTCATGCACACATATGCTCATCCCAAAGGACCTCCACAGCACTTCCCACTGCACATGCTGGTCAGAGAAAACCAATCGTTATCTAGGAACAGGGGTGGATCTAGGGCACCAGACAAATAAGCTTCCACTAAACACAGTCTGTGCTTTCAAAATACATCAACCAATCACATTGATCAAGCATAACTGACCATATATTGTTTAGAGGACATGGCCATGTCATTTGAACAACGTTGGCTACTTCATGCAATACACAAAATTTCAAGGGGCACCTCAGTCACATCTCTGCATCCAGTACAAAGCCTGTATAACACTAAAGAGGTAATCAAATCACACTAATTTTATTTTATGTGAACTTCATGAAGTCTTTGCATCTTTAATTCATGCCTTTGCTCTTGTGTTGTAATATGTATGTTAGGTAGTTTATACAGTTAGAAGTAGAGATGTCCTGGTCACGTTTTTTCTGTTCCCGATCCGACCCGAGTCATTAATTTTTTAGTGTCTCCCGATACCGAGTCTCAAACCGATACTTCTATTTTCTAGATAAGAACTAGATAATACTCTTCACACACTGCACACATTACATTATAGTTAATAAAATTAATCCAATGTTTATATTTAACAACTGCAATGCTTTAGGGGAAAAAACTGCCAGCTTCCAAACTATTGTTAAGTGTTTCCAAAAGCTCTAAAAGACGCCGAAAACCTGTATTCTCTACCACAGCGATCGGCTGGTCATCCAAAGCAGTGAATTCAGTGACCCTCTCTGTGATCTTCTTGGCCGCAGCGCTGTCTCGAGAGGACTTTTCTTTTAAAACTTTCTGATAGAGAAGATTGCTTAGGTACAGCCTTTAACTGAGCTGTCTGAACAAACACTGTATTCTGTTAAAGGTTTATTTTTTAGGTGCCGTAATAAATTTGTAGTATTAAAATTAATAGGCAGGGCAGTACTCTGCCACACTGAAGGGGGGCGTACGTGAGCCAATGGGTGCTTGTTGCTGCAGTACTTTTAGAGAGGCGAGTGAGAGTAAAGAGCACGGAGGATGCAGAGCAAATGCCGCTTTTTCTTGCTGCTGTAATTGTAACATTTTTTCTTATCTTTACATACCTTTAATACGTACCTTACGTGTGTGAGAGTGAGTGTGTGTGTGAAGAACGCTGATTAGATATGAAATAACAAGTAGCCAATTGAATAAGCTACACTTTTGGGTTTATATATTTGTAAATCCGACTCTAAAGGAATCAGTGCCTCACCAACCATGAACCTCACCGCACGTCACTGTATTAAATGCAGATCTGCTACTACCACCCCGTGAAACACTCATATTGCAGACATTACACCTCGCTGTTGGACTCATATTGCTTTCTAATTTGAGTTAAGTCCACACAGCAGACATTATAATCACGTTCTGATACGAGCTCTGCTCTCGTTTTACGACTCCTTTGTTTACGACAAAGATCTGGCTTAGGTTTGTGTTCAGAAAAGCCAATACCGATCAGTTAAAAAATGCAGTGATCGGCCCGATTCCGATCTTTGAGATCGGATCGGGACATCCCTAGTTAGAAGTGGCTTGAACCAAAACATACAGTTATGAACTATCATTACCTTGTCTGTTTCATTTAAGTATGTATGCATGTCCATAATAAATAAATAAATAAAGTGGTTTCGACTGAAAGCCTCAAAGCTTTTGGACTAGACACTGGTGTGTTATGGGAAATGTTGTGTGGTGTTTCCTGTGCTTCTACTCAAACATGCAGGACAAAATTGACATTTTAGATCATTTTAGTGGCACAGCAGCATTTTACTTGGGCATGAGCTCTTTTACATTGGGTCCATTCGTGCCCTGGCAGTTAGGGGTCCGGCCTTGTGACCAGAAGGTCAACAGTTTGATCTTCCACTGAAGTGTCCTTGACCAAAGCACCCAACCCCAAAATGCTCCCCGGTCACCATGGATAGGGGCTCAAGGGCAATTCAGTCATCCATTTCAGTGGATCAAACAGGTAACCATCCAGTAACCACGACTTGATGAAACGCCAGTTGTTGGCACAACATTTCAAAGCAGCAATCTAGAATCAAGTTCTGCCTTGTCCATGCTGATTTCAGCCAGCGCTTCTTCTGTGGGAGGAAGTTAACATGAGGTGATGGCTTCCTGCCAGCTGATGCACAAGCACAACCGGCAGTGACTCAGAGACCAGAGAGAAAGAAAAGGTAGAGCATCCACTCTTCCTGAGTTCCCAGTTAGTCAGCGCACTCCTCAGTGCTTTACATCTCAGGGAGAGGTATGCAAACAAGACAGAGGTGAAGAAAGAAGAGATGGAGTCAGCGAGAGTTTGCTTGGGAAGATGAAGTAAAGATGCTTAACTCATTAGAGAACAGCACTGTGTACAAAGGTTTGTGGACACCCTTTCCAATTAATGCATTCAGCTAAACATCTACATGGGTCTATACTATCAGGACAAAAGTATTGGGACATCAGCTCAAGCATATCTACTTTACAGGGAAGGCTTTCTACTCAATTGTGGAGCATTGCTGTGAGGATTTGATTGCTTTCAGCCACAACAGCAGTCAGTGAGGTCAGGATGTTGGATGATCACCAACTCATCCCAAAAGTACTGGATGGAGTAGAGAACACAGTTCTACTGATTCACAGCTCAATTCTATGCCCTCTAGCCCATGCCTGGCATCACACATGGTGCCAATAGGTTAATGTTTAGTTAATCCAAACTTATTGGCAGTACTTTTCTACACTCTTAAAAAATATAGTTCTTTAATGAAGAAAATGTTTCTATATAGAACCATAAACACTCCAAGAATCAAAAAGGTTCTTTCAAAAGCTTTTGAACATGGTTCTGTATAGCACCAGAAAAGGTTTCTTTGTTATTGTAAGCTTTAACTACAGAGGAAGCCTTTGGGGGGCTATATATATATATATATCGATTTCCAAAAAGGTTCTACATACAACCATAATCATCTATCTGAAGAACCCTTTCACCATGCATTTCTTTACTAAAAAACCTTTGAAGTACGATCTTTTTAAACAATGTTTATATATCTACCTACAGCACATTCCTCATCAATCTGAAGATCCTTTTCACCTGCAAAGAATGCTTTAGGTTTTTTGAGTGTTCATGGTTCTATACAAAACCATTTTCTTTACTAAATAACCCTTAAAGATCCATATATATTTAAGAGTGTACAGGGACTAGACAAGCTGTGTCATTAGCTGAATGCATTCAGTAGATAAGTGTTCACAAACTTTTGGACACTTGGTGCATATGAAGAGCCCCTGTGTGACAGAAAACAGAACCATACGCAGGTTTGCGTGTTGCTCTAACTCGACATTGCCAGGCCAGAGAGACACATCCTTCCCATCTGCTGCCAAGTAGGTACATGTGCGTGAGATCAGCTGTGACATGTACAGCCATGAATATTTCAGTAGGTCTCTGCTGGAGAAAGTAAATCCAGCATGAATGTTGCATTAAGCGCTTAACGGACTCCAATATGGACTCGCTTTGGTTAACTTGTGCTGATAGATGCATTAAACAGGGTCTTGGTCCACCTTGTTGGGCTAATTTAAGCTTATTATGAGGAGTTTTATTTGTTTAAATGTGAAACAATACTGCAAATTCTTCAAGTGGGGCCTAAACTGGGCTACTTTTGGCTCAGTTATGGCAATCACAAATATTGTGTGGGTCAAATGTCCATCCATCCATCCATCCACCCATCCTTCCATCCTTCCAACCAACCAACCAACCAAACAACAGAGAGAATTTTGGATGATGATTGAACAACTTAATGAAAATAAGAATAAAATGTATCTGATACATGACATAACAGTGCATCTTCAAAATTGTAAATATTGTAGAAAAGTTCATTTGTGTTGATAGTTTAAATTAAACAGGTAAATGGTCATGTATTTTATATTTGATTCTCATATATTTTACATTCTTTACATGTAAAGGTACATATTTCAAGCCTTTTGCTTGTTTTAATATTGATACAGTTTGAATAGGCATTTACTTTAAAAAAATATTCCAGTTATTAGAATATTTCATTCAGAGTTTTTATTTTATTCAGCTATAAGCCAAACTGATCAACATTAACACAATTAAAAGTCTTGAAATGTGTCACTTTATGTTTATATAGTTTACCTCTGAACTTAATTATGAGCAGAAATGAAAACTTTCCCACCATATTTTAAGTCTTATTTTCTCAAAATGGCAGTTTGAGAAGTAAAAAATGAGAACATTTTTGGATTATTAGGCACTTTGAGTGAGCAGCACTGAGACATGATGAGAAGCTGTTCATGGGAAAAAGTGAAAATGTACTTGTTTAGCTTGGGCTTGACTGATATTTGCTTTTGGGGAGCATGAAGACGAGCAAGCGTTGCTAAAGTCAGATGGGGGACAGAAAGAAAGACTTTTGTTCTGGTGCAGAAGGTCCTGGGAAGCATCTCTGAGCGACGGGACATTAAAACCTGATCCTATAGTGTGACATTAGACCAACAAGCCTGAAATACAGTGGTGACATATTCCAAGCCCATCCTGGGGTAACCAGAAAAGGTCTTCCCAGCAATGCGTACGGCTCTGCTGCCATATTACACACGTCTGGAGGCTCTCCGAGTCAATAAAGATTCCTCGCCAGAGGTGCCTCGAGTCAAATTGCTGAGGTGGAGGTTGCTAGGAGACTAAAGGTACCCAGCTGGAACTGTGACTAAGCCATCGGGAGGGGGGTAGTGTGTGTATGTGTGTGTACTGGGGGTGTAAGAACAATAGGCTTGGTCCCAGCTGTGTGGAGAACAGGGTCCAGAAAGCTGGAGATAGACAATGGGGGGGGGGCAACAATAGCCGGTCTATCGTATTTGCTCTGTTCTCCAGAGGTCATAAATCCCCTCCACCCTCTCTCTGCTCCAGCGCTCTCAATCATCACCACGTCTAGGCCGAGAAAGGCAAACTTCCCCTCTGAGCACACACAATCTCTCTCTGTCTCTTTCTGCGGCTCCTCGCAAATTTGCATTGAGCGCCGCTGTGTTTGAAGGTGTCGGTAAAAAATCAATTACACTGACTCCTCTGCCCTTGTAACTTATTTACATTTCTACACATTTTACGAGAAATTGTGACAACATACTAGTCCCACATGTTCATTTATGTTCATAATTTAACTAAAAAGGTATACATATTACATTTATTACACATAAATGGCACATTTCAAGCTTTTTTGGTTTTAATGTTAACCAGGTTTGAATATTTACGCAACTTTGAACTGAAATATAATCATTTGAATAATTTCTCATTTTTTGAGCTATTATCCATACTGACTGATATTAAAAATAAAAAAAAGTCACTTTACATGTAATGTACATCAAATATAATTTTTTGGATTTGGCACTAAAATGATGAGAATATCATGAAAAGTGACAAATTTCAAGCCTATTTTAGCTTCAATTTTAGCGTCAAATGTTTAGAATATTTGATTTTACTATTCAGACTATAAAAATTATACAATAACTGACTTAAGTACACACACTGTCCATTTTAACTCCACTGACTATATAGGTGCTCTGATCTGATCCACTTGTAAACATACTAAGACACCACCACCACATCAGTGTCACTGCAGTGCTGAGAATGATACACCTTCTTTGTGGGGGGTCCTGATCTTTGAAGAACAGGGAGAACAAAGTATACAGAGAAACAGATGGACTACAGTCTGTAACTATTATGTGCACTATGTGCTAGGTCACTGAAGCTAAAATGAACAATGAGGATAGATACAAGCTATGTGTACATAATGAATTGGCAATTGAGTGCAGAAAAGCCCACTAACTCAAGGACAGCCTTTCTTGCCAAGTCTGCCAGCCCAGAGTGGTTGTGTTGCTGCTAATACAGTATCACTACAGTATATAAAGTGCTGGTGTTCCTGGCACAGAGTTGTCTTCTATCTACCCTGCGGTCTGACTCAACCGCTACCTGAACCTTCTCTTCCTTCCTCCCCCCCCTCTCTCTCTCATAATATAATAACCGTACCATCTCCTCCCCTCCTTTTGGCTAGGAATTCCACAGTCAAGTACTCTATAAAAAGAGAGAGAGTGATGAAAACTTCAAGCGGGGGAACCACTTTAAAGTGCAGCTCAGGAACAACCCGCACACAGCTAATTATGATTACCATGGAGCTTTCAAAGCACAACTCCTACCTGGCAGCCGGTCAATGGCATGACGTTTGAATACACAGGAGAGGCCGGGGGTATGCCGATAAGCAGGTCTGGGTCTGGTTAGTAAAAGGATGGGAGACCTCCAAGGAAAGCTGGTGTCTGCTCGAACAACAGGAAGTGCTATTCCTGGATCTCAGTGCTATAAACACTAACACCTCTACTCTTTTAGAGATCAGTGCCCTGATGTCCTTCATCTCCATCTTCATAAACTGGCTTAGGCTCAAATCAGATCTGTTGAGATGGTGCTAACGGTTATTAGTGAGTGATCAGATTGAATTTACGTGTCCGGACACCATAAACCTATCTGCTGGGTGGTAATAATGTAGGCATCAGTAACTACAGCCACGCTGGTGATGTGGCTTCAGGGTTGCCATGTTTGCTGTGTCTGTGCAAATTTGGGCTGTTTTAAAAATGAAATTTTGGGTAATATTTCAGAGGTGGTGGTTTTTGGACTACTCTAAAAATGTACCCAGAACTCTTATAGTAACACAGTGGAACAATAATAAATATATATAATAGAGCTGGAGATGCCTTAAGTAGACTTATAATACAAACCGGATTCCAAAAAAGTTGGGACACTAAACAAATTGTGAATAAAACCTGAATGCAATGATGTGGAGATGCCAACATCTAATACTTTATTCAGAATAGAACACAAATCACAGATCAAAAGTTTAAACTGAGAGAATGTATCATTTTAAGGGAAAAATATGATGTTTCAAAATTTCATGGCGTCAACAAATCCCAAAAAAGTTGGGACAAGGCCATTTTTACCACTGTGTGGCATCCCCCCTTCTTCTTACAACACTCAACAGACGTCTGTGGACAGAGGAGACCAGTTTCTCAAGTTTAGAAATAGGAATGCTCTCCCATACATGTCTAATAACTTCACTGTTAAATTGGATGATGTAACAATAAAAACGTCCAGTGTTGTACGTAATTTGGGGGTACTGTTTGACTCTGTCCCCTGCTTTGAGCCTCACATCAGGTCTCTGGTCAAAACAGCCTTTTTTCATCTTTGTAATATTGCTCGTCTTCGCTCGTCGCTCACCATTAGAGACACTGAAACTCTGGTCCATGCTTTCATATCATCCCGCTTAGATTACTGTAACTCCCTTCTTATTGGACTTTCTAACAATTCCATTAAGTCACTTCAGTATGTCCAAAACTCTGCTGCCAAGTTAATCTCTCGCTCCAAAAAATCAGCTCATATCACCCCGATTCTC
>BRDA01089233.1:0-23217 GCA_036984385.1 Crenuchus spilurus
CTCAATAAACACTATTAATCACTAGAATAGAAGATATGTGCAAGCATATTTCAAGCACTTTAAAATATGTTTTAAGATGAATTTTCAGCCAGTCGTTAAAGGACAAACAGTGGACAGAAGTATTCAGAGACATTATGATACTGTGTGGACACCGTGGTCAACAATGCAGTGCTGCCTGCGACTTATGTAAACAGGCTCATCAGTGAGATATGTCATGCTCCAGGGATAGGAAACTTACACAGACATAAACAGAGAGAGAAAGAGAGAGAGAGAGAGAGAGAGACAGAGACAGAGACAGTGAGGGAGAAGCTGCAGGGTTGAGTTTTGGCAGAAGTGCTCTGAGCCTGTAGAGGCTGCACACACAGCGGGTTTACAGACTCCACGCTGCTGCTCTGATTAACATCATGTTCACATCACTTCAGCATATGCTGTGATCTACAGTGACCAGTGTCTTTTCACCACCACTTCACTCCACAAACGGCCTGCTAGTCATTCCCTCTCTGCATATAAATCAAATTAAAAATGAGAATTTCTAAAAGACTAATTCATTTGAATCACTGCATGAAATTTTATATACAACAACCTTAATCTTACGACACAGCATCCAATAACTACTGTCAATTATCCTGATGCTACTATAGATGTAATATATACAATGAAAAAGTGATACATTTCTTTATATTTTACAGATTTAGTGGTGTTTTAATATATACTATTAATTTATGTTATGTAGAAATCACACGACTGAATCAAGTGTTTCATATTATTCACAGACCACTGAAGTTGTGTCATTATTCCTTACAGGAAGAGTGAATGGAGTTTTGGTAAATCACACTGTCATAAGGATGTCACGATACCAGAATTTTGATTTTGATACAAATACAGAGATTAGAGAATCACAATACCAAATTAATTATCTGACTATAAGTTAAAAACACTCATCAATAAAGTAAAATACAGTAAAATATGGTGCCTTTAAAAAAAAAAGTGTTAAAAGAGTACAACATTCCAGGGCACATAGTGGCTCAGCAGGCTAAGACGCTGACACTATGACCAGAGGATGGCGAGTTCGAATCCCGGTCATGCTGTTTGCCATCAACAGCTGGGGCCCAAGAGAGTAAAAATTGCCAGTGCTCTATCTAGGCAGGTAGATGGCGCTCTCTCTCCCTATTACTCTCACATTGCAATGTCTGCTGGCTCAGGCATCTACTGATTGGTCCATTCATTGCTGGGAATTCTGCGCTTTCCTCCAAGCACGTTAGCTCTCCAGTGATGGTGTATCAGCAGTAGTTTGAAAAGAGGTGGTGGCTGGCCTCAAATTTGAGTATGTTAGAGTATAAATATGAATATTGTGACATGAAAGCTAACAACTGACTTTAAATTGACATTATCACACTGTCAGCCATGCCAAAATATAAAATTAATAATTCACCAAATGTGCTGGTTAAGTTACTTTGGCAGTACTCGGTACAGTGTGAGAAACTGGTTATTTAAGTGTGTTATAGTTTTACAGAAGACATCCTTTCATGTGACATCACTAGAATGCACTGGGATGTTTATATGACAGATGTAGCATGGAAGCAATAGCACAGACTACAGAATGGCACATGACTTCAGTGGTCTGTGGTACTTACAAATAAAGTTACATTTACAGCTGATACAAATACAACTGATCTCAGTCCATTATTACAATGAGCATGCATTAACTGTGCCAGTAGGGGTAGATTCAGCCACAGTCACTGATGTGGATCTATGGTTAAGAAGTTAATTAAATGATAGGTCTGTGAATTACGCTTGGATGAGGGTGGATCTGGAATGCCAGACCTCACTTCTAGAGATGTTGTGGGCTTAATTCAGTGAAACTCTGATGAAGGGAAGGGCCTCCTGTGAAGAGCTTGTGAAGTAGTGGGTGTTTAGAGATGTGACAATGTGGTTAAATGAGATCTATGTCTTATCCTGTATAATTTAATTTCAGTGTATGAGATCACTGTTATATATCACTGTAGAAAGATGTATAAAGGAAGGCTTCCATTATACTGAATGCACCAAGTGGGCATTTTTACCTATTTATTAATTAATGTAATGAAAAAATGTGACATTCTTATTTTTCAAAACTTTTCAAAGTGGTTTTTGTCATGTTATGGCAATGTAGTGTTGGGAGTCTAGCCCAGGTCTCCTATTAATACAGTGTGCTGTATGTGCCCAGGCTGGGGATTGAACTGCAGTTATTACTCACTACACTATACCAAGCACATTATTATCATAAGTGGTTAAAACAACAAAAGTAAGCCAGCTTCAGGCAGAATGCGTTAAAATCAGAGAATTACTTCTTTATTGCTGGTGGTGGTGTAAGCAGACATAGAACATCCCAGTTCTCAAGTAGGAATTCCCAGTTGAGGGAGCATTTACTTTGATCTTTTCTACTGGATGTCAGAATTTCTTTAGTAGAATAGAGGATTATAACCCTTGGCTGCATCCACAGACTACACTATACATATTATACTAATTAATGCACTTCCACTGGTGGTGTGCTGTTTTTTGACATGCTATTTAATATGATAGTGAACTGAAAAAAATGGTGCTTTGAATGTACATGATTCAAAAGTGTGAAGAAGCTGCACATGAATAAAATATGTTACATCAGCACAGTCTTTGCCAAAATAACTAAACTAAAAGAACATTTCTCTGTTGATATAGCATATTTTATTCATGTGCAACCACTTGATACATTTTACATCATGAACCCTCTTTTTTTTCAGTATTCAATGGTCATGATGCAGCCCTTTGCTTGCATCGTTCACTACCATGCACTGTCACTGAATGTGTAATATAACTTTGGCTATTTAGATAAAAGAAGTCACAGTTATATAACCGCAGAACTCATCTCTTTAACTTCCTCTGTGCTTTTCTAGGTTCGGTTTCTGTCTACTTTAATCCAGACTCTAGTAAACAGATCTTACATTAGCATCATTTCTCCTTGATTACCTTTGCCATGTGGCAACTGTTATTAAGGCTGGTTTGACTGCTTTTCATAGAGGTATAGTTTCAGTTGTAGTTAATAATTGCAGACTATATGTGAAAGGATAATCCACTAGGCATAGAGCTCACATTGACAGAGCAGTGAGGTGTGGAAGAGATGGCTGCACAGTCAGGGTGAAGAGAGATAACAGGTTCAAACTCACCAGCCAAATCCATCAAAAGCCCCCCGCTGAAGCTGAGCCTCAGATTTCCACCCAGACTGGCACACCTGCCACATTTCATGCTGCACCCCTCAGTGCTGAAGTTAAGACTGCTCAGTGCTGAAGTTAAAGCTGGAGCAGGACAGCCCAGCAATCAGACTGACTGTCACCACACTGGTTTGGCCAAGGATGCTTCCTTAAAATGATGGGGCTTAAATGGGTCATGCATGAGAGGTTGCTCTTTAGACTCGTCTGCTGATATTTGTATATCACATTCATGTTACAGATGCACTAGTAAGGCAAACACTTTCTGAAAGGGATCCTATGATATGAATAATCACGATCACTCAAAGGTGATCATTCATCAGAGATGATAATACAAAGCAGCTGAAGAAGATAAGAAAATAAAAGAAGGTGCTGATTAAGAAAATGAAGACAAAAAGCAAGAAGAAAAAGATGATCATGATGAAGATTATCATGATGATGAAGAGGAGGAGGAGGAAAATAAGGAAGAAGAAGACTAAACAGAAGAAAAGATGAAGAAGGTGATGATGGTAGTGGTGATGTTGATGAAGATGATGATGATGATGTGAGGAAAATATGGAAGAAGAAGAAGAAGAAGATGATGATGATGATAATGTTGATGATGAAAAGGAGGAGGTAAATAAGGAAAAAGAAGAAGAAGAAGATTGTGATGATGATGATGATAGTGTTGATGATGAAAAGGTGGAGGTAAATAAGGAAAAAGAAGAAGAAGAAGAAGAAGAAGAAGATTGTGATGATGATGATGATGATGATAGTGTTGATGATGAAAAGGAGGAGGTAAATAAGGAAGAAGAAGAAGAAGATTGTGATGATGATGATGATGATGATGATAGTGTTGATGATGAAAAGGAGGAAGTAAATAAGAAAGAAGGAGAAGAAGAAGATGGTGATGATGATGATGATGATTATGATGATGATGGTGATGATGGTAGCTATGACGATGAAGACAAAGAAAAAGAAGAATAAGATTATGATGATAATGATGATAATGATGAAAATGAAGAAGAAAAAGAAGAAGAAGAAGATGATGATGATTATGATGATGATGGTGATGATGGTAGCTATGACGATGAAGACAAAGAAAAAGAAGAATAAGATTATAATGATAATGATGAAAATGAAGAAGAAGAAGAAGAAGAAGAAGAAGATGATGATGATGATGATGATGATGATGATAATGTTGATGATGAAAAGGAGGAGGTAAATAAGGAAAAAGAAAAAGAAGAAGAAGAAGAAGAAGAAGGAGATTGTGATGATGATGATGATGATGATAGTGTTGATGATGAAAAGGAGGAGGTAAAAAAGAAAGGAGAAGAAGAAGATGGTGATGATGATGATGATTATGATTATGATGGTGATCATGGTAGCTATGATGATGAAGACAAAGAAAAAGAAGAATAAGATTATGATGATAATGATGAAAATGAAGAAGAAGAAGAAGAAGATGATGATGATGATGATGATGATGATGATGATGATAATGTTGATGATGAAAAGGAGGAGGTAAATAAGGAAAAAGAAGAAGAAGAAGAAGATTGTGATGATGATGATGATGATGATGATAGTGTTGATGATGAAAAGGAGGAGGTAAATAAGAAAGAAGGAGAAGAAAAAGATGGTGATGATGATGATGATGATGATGATGATGGTGATGATGGTAGCTGTGATAATGAAGACAAAGAAAAAGAAGAATAAGATTATGATGATAATGATGAAAATGAAGAAGAAGAAGAAGAAGAAGATGATGATGAGGATGATGATGATAGTGATGATGAAAAGGAGGAGGCAAATAAGAAAGAAGAAGAAAAAAATGATGATGAGGATGATTATGGTGGTGGTGATGATGATGATGATGATGATGATGATGATGGTAGTTGTGATGATGAAGACAAGGGAAAAGAAGAATAAGATCATGATGATGAAAATGAAGAAGAAAAAGAAGACGATGATGATGATGATGATGATGATGATGATGGTAGTTGTGATGATGAAGACAAGGGAAAAGAAGAATAAGATCATGATGATGAAAATGAAGAAGAAAAAGAAGACGATGATGATGATGATGATGATGATGATGATGATGATGATGATGACGATGATAAAACAAAGAAGAAGAAAAAAACTAAATGACAGTGAAGATAATGCTGTAAATGATGGATGTTTATTTTATGTGACATAAGCTGAGCTTTAATCTTAAAACACACTGAATACACATTAAAATCGATGACACCTGAACAGCTGGGAGACACTTATGCTGAGAACAAGGCACAAATGAGCAATCCACAAAGCACAGATACAGCACACTACAACTGAACCTGAAAAACAAAGGGCAGAGAGAGGAGGGTGAGAGCAAGACCTGATTGGAGAGGAGGACTGCCAGTAGATGATGGTTTGAACAGATTGAGGAGGATTTAGGGAAATGAGGAGAGTGGAATGGTTAAACAGTGTGCTAAGCAACAGCACATGTTTGGATCTCCACATGATCTGCTCACTGTAGCCAACGAGTGGCAGGGAGCCATTATGTAGGCTCAGAAAGCCAACCAAGACAGATATGAGCTGTGGTGGAGAAACAACTGAATATGATTTTTAAAAATCTTGTTAGTGGTCATTGCTTGTGGAGAGAACATTCTGTGGATTACAGAAGCTCCTGAAAATGACCTCAAACCACTCATCACATAACAATAAATGCATTACACATCTCAAGGTGCATCTCAAAACATTATCAAACCAAAGTTTTGACTATATGTCTGATCTATCAGGGGCACAATGTGTCATTGGCAATATCCTATGCCATGTGCTACACACAGCCCAGCTGCTTCCTCATATTGAGGAGTGTGTAGAAACGTCATCTCCATCATTATAACACCATCTGCAATATGGTAGCATTTCTGACTGTTGGCGGAAATCTGACAAACTAACAGCCCACTCGTGCTAGATTTGTCAAACTCACTGCTCAGTCATAGGACAGAAGCCGAACACTGCATCTGCTAGTAGTGGCAGTGATTCAGGGCACATATACACTATATCAACCAAAATACTGGGGCATCAGCTGATTCGGGACTTCTTCTGAAATCAAGGTTATCAAAAAAGTCTCAACTGTCCAAGGAAAGTCTTGTACTAGATTTTTGGAGCATTGTTGTGTGGATTTGATTGCATTCAGTTACAACAATATTAGAAAGGACATGATGCTGAATGTTAACCATTCCACATCATCCCCAATTCATCCAAAAAGTACCGGATGGAGCAGAGAACACAGTTCCACTTCTCCTCAGCTTAATGCTGTGGGACTTTATACCCGTCTATTCAAATCAAATTTATTTATAAAGCGCTTTTTACAACTGATGTCACAAAGCAGCTTTACAGGGTTAGTAATAAACACCGAATCCCCAGTGAGCGAGCTAATGGTGACAGTGGCAAGGGAAAACTCCCTCAGAGGAACCAGATTCACGTCCTCCTCTGGTCAACTAATTATACGTTCTTGATAAATCACACAGTCCTATGATGTTGTTGTAGTGTCCAGGTACTGATATGGTGACAGTAGTGCACACCTGACATTACACATGATGCCAATAGGTTCATGTTTATCTGGTCCAGAGTTCTATTCTACAGTGTACAGAAACTAGACAAGCTGTGTGCATTTGTACATCTGTGTCAGCAAAGGCTGTCCACAAACATTTGGACATACAGTGTATGTACAGTCTATCGATTTAAGAGCTTGTGCAGTCAAGCACAAGACAGGCCGTGAAGAAAAATCCCACTCATCTGCACGCTGCCTGTAAGGAGACACACAACAAGCTGAGAGCTGCTCTTATGAGTCACTGCTATTTCTCACCCCAGCAAGCCTGAAAAGTCGTATAAATAAAAATGTTGCCCTGTGCCTACTCTGAAAAAGGAGCAACCTGCTCACGCCGTGATTTCTGCGACAACTTTCCACAGCCTGATTAATCAAAGCAGACCAAGAAAGCTGACAAATCACAAAATACAGAAGATCTGCTCCGAGCTTATCAGACAGGCACAGGCAGCAGCTACAAAAACGGAATCCACTTATTGTCTTCAGCAAAGAGAGAGAGAGAGAGAGAGAGAGAGAGAGAGAGAGAGAGAGAGAGAGAGAGAAGCTACCCTAGCAAAAGGTGATCAAAAGAACCCAGTTAACAGCAACCTCTGATCCCTATAAGCTTTTAATAACCCACTTCTGACATGGTAATGGTGGAGTTAGTCATGGTTCAAGACACAATCTGTAGCAAGGAACAATGAAAAAAGAAAAGACAATCAGTGCCTAATGACCTTGAAATGACCCATTAATGTCTGGCCAAGTCCAATCTTTTGCCTTGTGGTATCACAGGCTTGGCTCACTGAGCTGCACAGATACTAAAACATACTGTATAAACTGGTGCACTGGTCAAATTCATGATCACAATATTAGGAATTTTTTTTCAAATAATTTTCTATACATATCACAGCATCAGTTTACATGCATATTTGTATTATTCCAGTTCATAAATCCATGCTTGAGTGTTATATGCTAATAGGAAGCCTTGAAAGCGGTAAGCTTTGATTGGTCTGTTTTGTTCCATTTTCTAATCTTAAAATGACACCAAAGGATGAATTTTAAAAAAGCACACTACAATGTGTCTAAGTATTGCAAAAAAGGTATTTATTCTTCAAGAGTCTGCACAGAAGTTAATAGAAACGCATTCATTTGCATTGCAGATACTGTAAATGAGGTGGGCTTGTTGAGTATGCAAAGCTATTTCTGCATACAATGGAAGTAGCCTTCAATGTCTGCAGTGTCAGTATCAAAAATGTGGTTAGCTAAGACTTCAGTTTCCTCATAATATAAATGTTTTAAAAGAGCCAAAGAGGGAGCAAGCTTGCATTGACAAAAAGTGCTTCACTTACGTGCCAATGATCCATATATTTACAGGAGTTTACCTATTTAAAAGCCTTTGTTTTAACAATTGGTAATTCTTTGACCGATCTCCAAATTTTATAGTCATACAAATCAAATGGGTATTTCACTGTTTGTGGGATATGTGTTGTGGTATCTGGCAACCCAACCCAGAGGCAGATGTGTGCAAATGATTCCACTTTAAGTCCATCACTCGTTAGAATGCTGTCGCGCAGTTGCGTATCAAAAACAGAATTATCCCAAATGTCACGAGAGGCTACTGTTCACCCCATTGGAGGCCTAATGTTGGCAAATATGATGTCTCCATCATTTCCACGTGAGTACAAAACAGTGCCAGATTATAAAATTTGAATATCATGACAAAGATTTTATTGTTTTTCATAATTTAATTAAAAATTTTAGGGGCAGCCATGCCCTGGTGGTTGAGAGTCTGTTCTTGTGATCCACTGCCAGTTTGATCAACTGGCAGGTCATGACTGAAGTGTCACTTAACTCCTAACTGCTCCCTGGGCGCCATGGACAGGGGCTGCCTACTGCCTCTTGCATTCTTGTGTTTTCACTACACCCTAGTCTGTATGTGTCTGCACGGATGGGTCAAACTCCTTTGTGTGCAAGCCAAACATTGGCCAATTATATGTTTTATAGTCATTACACTTATTGACATTTCAAGCCTTTTCTTTTTAAAACAGTATCAAAATTAAATCACTTCACAGGAGTAGAGGAGGATGCAGGATGCGATAAATAGTTTATATTTAACAAAACAGAAATGCTTGGCTGTGAAGATTGAATTTGACGTTACACAACAAGTTGGATATACAATGTTGACAATACAATGACCAACGTAGACTGTGATACACAAGGGAACATATAAACCAAACAATCACACATGAGATGTGGAACCAGGGCTGTGGAATCACAAGACACAGGTGAGCACAATGATAAGACATGATGGAGCAAGATGAGACAAGATGTAAATGAAAATATACGCGTAATAAATATAAAAAATGTCAGTTCACTTTTTTTTTCCACTCCCCATCCCAATGTAGTAGTAGCCAATTAACCCATCCCATCCACTAGGGGGCTCTCCACATCACTTTGCACTGTCCCTGACTCTAGGAGGGTGAAGACATGCACACGCCTCCTCGTTGCATGTGATACGGCTGTTTTTGAACTACCGCTGATACACCGTCACTGGGGAGCCAACGCGCTCAGAGGAAAGCTCAGGATTCCCAGCTTCTGAATGGACCAATCAGTAGACGTCTGAGCCAGCGGAGAGAGCACTGCCAATTATTGCTCTCTTGGGCCCCGGCTGTTGATGGCAAACAGTGTGAACGGGATTCGAACTCGCGATCTTCAGGTCATAGGGTCAGCGTCTTAGCCACCACAGTTATTGTCAAATGTACTGAATGTGATCAGCCTTTTATATGACCTTGTCACTTTTACTTGAGTGTCTTTAAAGGAGTTTATGTTTTTCTGTTTTCTGCACAATCATGTGCTTTGTTGAATGTTCAGTATGTTTGGTTAAGGCTCTTGACTTAAGACAAAGAGAGCTGGTGATTGCTTGCCTGATTGCTTAAGAGGGGCATTTACTTTAGCCTGTACTTACCACATCAGTCACTAAAGGCCAGCGTAAACAAACCCATCCCCTTCTGCCTGTCAATCAGGCACTGCCAAGGGCACTATGCCGAAGAGTGCATGCGTATGTGTCTTTGTGTCTGTTTAGTATGGGTGCCCGTGAGCGAGTGTGTGTGTGTGTGTGTGTGTGTGTGTTTTCTGTGTTAAACTTAAACCTCTGTGAGTCATGGGAGCTTAGCGAAGATTACTGCACACCAGTTACCGGATAAGATCCATACACAAGAGGATTCTGGAGGATTGCAAAGTTCTTATCGGTTTATCATAACGGAGTTATCTCTAGTTGTATTTAACTTTCAAAGACATTAGGCTGATCTGAAGTGATTGATATGTCAGTTGAGCGTCCCAACGTCCAGATTACGGAGGAGGAAAACGTGCCTTAAAGGCCGTCGGCATCGACATGACTTTGCATGATGCCTAAATCTCTTCTGAAATTGAAGAATGAGTCCAAATCTCCTGGCCTGTTCCAGTTCTGTTTCTGGCCCAGTTACTGCACAGCACACTTGCTGGTTTGTAACACTTGGATAATATCATTTGTGATGATTGGATCAGGGTTGAGTCACTAAATATAGAGTACATTTGATGTTATAATAACTGCATGCGCAGAGAAATGCTAAACAGTACAGTATTGCTCATTTATTGATTTCCCAAAATCAATATTAAGAGTTTGTTTTGCTTTTGTTAGAGTAACTCTCTCTACAGTCCTGAGAAGACTTTTTAGATTTTGGAGCATTGCTGTGAGGATTTGATTGCATTCAGTGGCAATAACCTTAGTGATGTCAGGATGCTGCATGATCACAATCCCACCTCATCCCCAACTCATCCCAATAATATTGGATGGACTATCATCATTCCAGAGAATACGGCCCCACAGCTTGGTGCTGGGACCGTGTATACTCCTTTAACAAGAACCTCAAACTTCGCTGCACCAAAACGTCAATGCGGTTTAAAAATCCTTTCATCACACGCGCATCTGCCTGCCAAACAATGGCCCCGTCCGTGATGGACTTTGATCTCACTGGGGAGAGTAGTGCGCAGTTGGGACTTGCGTGGTGGCGGGAGGCAGGATGGGGACAAACAAAGCATTTGTGCTTAGGGCACCCAGATGCCTAGCACCGTTACTGCCTTCAAGCCTACACCTGGCATTAGACATGGTGTCAATGGGTTCATGTTTATCTGCTCTTTCTTATTCTTAGTCTTATTCTATTGGTAGCACTTCTGGTACTAATTTATAGTAAGTTTTTAACAGCCATTGTGCTAGTCAACCATAATGTATTGGTAGACCACTTTGCTTGGAATTGTGATTATAACTAATAATAATCTGAACTGTTTTGCATTTTTGCCATTTTATAAAAGCAACAAAGAAATAGAGGCTGTGAATTTAAGCGTTTTGCCTAAAAGTGCCCCTTAACCATGGCAAAATCACTGCAACAGCCTCTCAATGGCAATGTACACATCAGTGATTGGTGAAGTACTGATTCTAATGCTTTTTCTTTGAAATGAGGCTCCCTAACAATAAAAAAAAACACATAGAACAACATCCGTTTGGAGACAATCATTCCCTGCACACCCAAGGTGCCATGAAGGTTAAGGCCGGGCCATTCCATCATATACCACTTGATCACACATTACACAGAGTAACACAATAAAAGGCAAGCAACACATTATGGTGACACTACCATTAAAGTATCACAGCAAGGCTCCTCTCACCGCCTCAACTCTCCTCATATAACGGCAAACCTAACACCAGCATGGCGTGCTTAGCTTGAGGCACTCTATAGCACTTAACAGTTTGTTTATGAGAAGTCAGTGTATCTGATTTACACACTGGTATACCATTACACCCTTCTTCCACCAGATGCAGCTCATTTAAAAGCTGCATTGCCCGCACAAGGTCGCTCGGAGGTCCCCTTGGCCAGGCTTCACTACGACAGCTCTTTAATGATGGGAAGAAATCCACAGGGATCCTCCACTGCAGAATGAGAAGCTGCTGTAACTTTAGCAGGAAAAAAAACACTCACAGTCTCACTTCAGCTCAGAAAGAGAACTCAAGTACAGTACAGTGTGGACTTTTCAAAGGCCGTTTGAACTGTGAGGTTTGGCATGGACAGAAAGAAAAGGTGGAAGGAATAGGTGATGACTCCATGAATATGTTATTTAAAATACTGTGAGTTTTAGTAAATTCAGTATTATACTATTTTTACAGTACTGTGTACTGTTATTTTTGTTTTTTACAGTTTCTTACAATAAAATGTAAATATTGTGAGTTTTTAGTAAAAAAAAAAAAAACTTTGTAATAGTGTCTCCACTGGGACTGCACATTCCTCCTCAATTTGTGTATATATTGACTGTATATATCTTCTATTTACATATATCATGACATATTTGCACTATGTACTACTAAATAGCAATACTGCTGTTACAGTTTACAGTCTTACAACTGTACTGCACATTCCTCTTCCTGTGTACATATCCATTGTATACATCTTATTTATTCACTACCTGCTCATGTACAGATAGCATTTTCTGCTTATTTGCACTTCTGGTTAGATGCAAAACTGCATTTTGTTGTTTACACAGTAAATCTGCCAGTGTTAAATCAACACTATTAGAGTTAAATTAACACTGAGAGTGTTACATTTTTAATTAATTTAACTCTAATAGTGTTGATTTAACACTGGCAGATTTACTGTGTAGTACTTGTACTTGGGCAATGACAATAAAGTAGAATCTAATAAAAGTAATTTATTATTCAGTTTGTGGTGCCGGTAGCAGGGTTTTCAGTGATGTATCTGTGGTATCTAAATAATTTTTCAAATGACAATTTTTTATCGTAGCTTAAAAAATACAATATATTGATAGGAGGCTTTCCAGCTGTGTACTGTAATTTTCACTGTGACTACTGTAGTTTCTTACTGTCATAAAAAAAACCTGTTGTAAATTTTATAGATACAGTATAACAGTGGCAGGAGGCTTTCCAGCTGTGCCATGTAGTGTTTATAGTGTCTAAACTGTATTTTGAATTAGTGTCTTACCGTTATTTAAAATATAATTAAAGTATTGTGAATTGCAATAAATGCAGAAGGTCAGCAGGTTTTCCAGAAATGTTTCGGTAACACTTTGTAATAACTTTAATTAATAGCTCATTAACTAATGATTAATAACTGTGAACAAATCATTAGTTCATGAGAATTTCATTAACAAATGACTTACTACTGATTTACTAATAATTTACTAATGATTTGTTAACATTTGCAAAAATGAATACAGTCATTAGTAACTACATGAAGTGTCACTTTTTCATGTTTAAATTCTCATGAACTAATGATTTGTTCACATTTATTAATCATTAGTTAATGGCTTATTAATGAAAGTTATTATAAAGTGTTACCAATGTTTCTGCTGTATATGAGCCATATTTTGAATACAGTATCTTATAGTTGTTTATTTAAAAAAAAAACTTCATAATAATGTGAATTTTAGTAAACAAAGTATACTTTCCTGATATTACAGTGTCTAAACTGTATTTTGGTCTAGTTTTATTGTACTGTGAACAACAGTTCCTTATAGTTACTGAGCTTTTTTTCATTTGTGCAGTGATAGCCCTCTGATGCATTTCCATATTCTGTATTACAGATGTTTACTGTAAATGCCTTCACACTGCAGGTAACTAGCTGTTAAAGTTGACAGTATGGTTTTTCCTTTAATTACAACAATGTTAATAACACCAAGATGTTACAAGACTTTTAAGCCTTAAAGATCACAGGACTGATAGTAACCCGAAGCCTGATTAAATATGACACTATGCGTTGAACTAATTTACTGAAACTCAAAGCACCACGGTGGTAAAATTAAGAAAACACATAAAATGCTTTCAGACATATCTTCAGGGTAAGAATAACAAGCTGAAACAATAAAACTCGTGTGAAAGCAGCTGTGGATGAAGAATACATGCTTATTAACACTAAAAAACCGCAAGGAGTGCTGGAAAGGCTGCTTCAATGAACAGACACCTTCCCAGTATGCTCTGCAAATAACAGCTAATTACTGTAAAATTATGCATGTTAAACTCTTTGATAAGAAAGTTGTATCTCCCAGAATGCACCACGGTTTGCAGTAATCTGTTGTATTTAAGGTAAGCACAAGATTTACATTGTAATTGTTACAGTGTAAGTTATATTAATTTGAATGTAATTACGCAATCACAATCAATTACAAAACCGGTAAGCATAGGTGCAGTTAGCAAATTGGCTAACATCTCTTTTTTAACAATAAAAAAGCAATAAATGTCCTAAAATATGATCCAAAACCTAGTTGCGGTAATAAAGCTCTGGTAAATAATTGTGATATCTGAGCAACACTGAAGAAAATAACCGTGAATAGCAGTTGTGGTCATTATCATGCAGATCCAGTGCGAAAACTAATTAAGATTCCTTTTTATTGTCGTTTCACGCTCCTTTCTGCACAGGTGGATTCACAGCCTGGAGGTACTGTTGGGATTTTAGTACAGGGACTGAATAGAAAGCAGCTTTCCCTTATGAATATGTACATCTATATAAGGCACATTTTCAGTGACAGTCACACACACACACACACACACACACACACACACGCTTAGGCACGTACAGGTACATTACAGTCTCCGCTGAGCAAAGTGCCCTGCAGCAATGCTAGAGTGGTGCTCGATATCAGGGCAGTGTGTCAGCGAGACTGCGAGCTGAAAAAGCACAAGCACAGAAATCAATCCCACAAGCCCCAGCGCCGCCAGTGCCAGCCATTTAGCCATTTACCTGCTCCACAACATTTTTTTAAAGGGCAGGCACAAAACTACAGTGTCCTTGAGAGCCAACAAGGGAGAAGGACAAAAGTCTATAATCACACACTGTACAATAGCTCAGTGAAAAAGACCTGGACTCAATATAATAGCTCACACATTCTGTTCTCACATACAATAGTTATCACATTCTGTGCTATGGGCATCTTCACAGTCTAATTCTGAGCCAAATCACATAAGATGCTCCCCTGCTTTTTGCAGTCTAGGACAATAGAAGAGGCACTGGTGTTGTATATAACATTATGATGCTTAGGTTTGTGATATTCTCTGTTTTAGGGTTTCTCAGTCATAACCACATTAGATGCTCCCTGATTTTCTGCACTGCTGGGACAATAAACAAGCAGGGCTTAAATTTAGGGACCCTATAACAGCCAAAGTCCAACTTCCCATAACCTGCTTCAATTCAAACCCTGGCAGTGGTGTACCATTCTGAGACATCATACAATACAATAGCTTCTGTGCCTTGGCCATCTTCTCAGTCCATTCCCAGCCAAATCATGGAAGATGCTCCTCCGCCTCCCTGCACACTGGGACAATAACAGAAACACTGTTGTTGGTTGTTAACTCAGTCAATTCTCAGTCTCGGTTTAGGATGATCCCCCACTTTCTGCTGCGAGAAAAGCCAAGGCACTGGTATCCAGTATCCGTAAATCATGAAGCTACAAGGCTGAGGCCCGCAGAGTGAGCCAAGTGACTGTAAATGCACTGACGCGGCCGTATTTCTTGACCGTGATGTTAATATTACGCATCGATGATGACTTCCCATCTCTCTGGCAGATTTGTATACAAGGAGGGCACCTTGAACTAAGGAGCCATAAAATGACAAGGCATCAATTTCCAGAGGACTAGGGGGAGCGCTGATTTTTCCAGCTTAATCAGCTCATGTTCCACTCGATGACTGAGAAGCCGCCTGCTGAATTATTCAACACACTACTAGGCAATGCTGTTCTCAATTGAAGAGAGCTAAAAGGGTATGAAAACATGATAATAGACCATGCTAGTACTAAACAGGCGGTTTAATTGCTTAAAGAGTCAACCATTAATGGTGTGTAATTATTAGATGGGTTTAGGTGACATGAGGTTTGTGGTGTAGCCGGGGGTCAGCCATATGCCATGCGTTAATCAATATTGTGATACATTGCAGCCTAATACACTGCTTAAGTATATCGTGGAAATGATCCGTACTTATATAACTGAACTGATGAACAGTCAGAACAGACTGGTACGTTATGTAACTGCATGGTGACAATTAGCTGATCAGCCCATTTTGCATCTATTTTAGTTCAGTATTTTTAATAAAAGCCCTTCTGTTAATAGGTTATTACTGTAAATGTTAAATAAAAGTAATTTTATTACTTTTAATTTTATTAAACTCAGTTTATTTCATGATTTTCATCTCACTGGTTGGTTTTATAACTTACACAAACTAATATCATGACATGTCAATCTATAAACATTGTTATTTTAGATTTTCCAGCATCACTCATCTTTAGCACCTTGGTGCTACACCATTCAAAACATTAAAAAAATTAAGAAATGCAAAAATAAAACAGTAGAATCAAAAGGAAACAAAAATAAATAAATATTTAAACGGATTACAGAGTACTGTACATAGCCTTAGTGAGGTCAGGATGCTGGATGATCACAATCCTACCTCAT
Source organism: Crenuchus spilurus (assembly GCA_036984385.1). Classification (NCBI taxonomy): domain Eukaryota; kingdom Metazoa; phylum Chordata; class Actinopteri; order Characiformes; family Crenuchidae; genus Crenuchus; species Crenuchus spilurus. The sequence continues at coordinate 16,259 of BRDA01089233.1, forward strand.
CCCCAATTTATCAAAACAATATTGAATGGACTACCATCATTCCAGAGAACACAGCACTGCACGTGGGGCCTCATTTGGGGAGGGGGGGAAACACCTCAGTGGGCGGCACGGTGGCTTAGTGGTTAGCACATTTCCTCCGGGGACTCCGGTTTCCTCTCACAGTCCAAAAACATGGAGATCAGGTGAATTGGATACTCTAAAATTACCCTGGTGTGTATGTGTGTGTATGAATGTGTATGTCTGTGTATGTGTGTATGTATGTTTGCCCAGATATGGTTGGCACTCTGTCCTGGGTGATCCCCCCAGTGCTCGATGCAGTCCTCCAGGTGGATGGTCGCTTGCGGTTGAGAGTACGCTGTGCACGATTGGCTGCCGCTTCTCACCGGTGTGTGTGTGGTTGAGTGTGTGTAAATGGAGTGTGTTGATTGTTAAGCGTCCTTGGGTTTGAGAAAGGCGCTATATAAGTGTAACGTTCATTCATTCATTCACCTCAAACTTCGCAGCACCCCCTCCTCTTCGCATCCTGACCTCAGTAAGTACAGCGGTAAATCAACATAACATAAAAAATGATCAAATCTGACCAAAAAATAGATTTAAAAGAGAAATCGTTTAAAATAAACGAGTCTAGTGCTGCTGTTACAGAATAAAGTGTGAAGAGAACAGTGTTTTAAACAATTAGAAGTGGATTTAAACGTGTTTACAGTCAGGGCTCCTCTAATATACTTTACATAAGATACTCATATTCTTTAAGTAAAATATGTATGCAAGTGAATTTTTCACTGTTTCAGTTATTATTCTTTATTTTATTTTTTTAAATTTGTGATTAATTTGTCATTTTTATCTTTAGTGTAATCTTTTATATTTGGTATATTTCTAAGCTTATGTGTACTTTTTGGATTTGCGACTGGATGCCTTAAATTTCCCCTCGGGGATCAATAATATATCTATCTATCCATCTCATTGAGCTCCAGTGTATGTCTGGCCTGGATTGGGACAATGTGCCATATTTTAGCACCTCAGATGGCGAGAAACAGTCACCTTTCTTTGGCATGCCTGCAGGGCATCCTATTCAATAGAACAAGGGGGATGGGGAGGATGCACTTACACAATAGTCAAAAATAGCTGAATACATCTTACAATTGCACTCAAAACCATACTCTGTAAAGCGACTATATCTGAGTACTTTGTGAGTCGTATCTGTATGCACACATGTAAACAGAGGAAGTGTGAGACTGTACTGTATAGTGTTTGTGTGCATACAGTGAGGGAGGCAGGCCGTGGTCACTGGGGACTCCCTCCTGCCTCCACATGTCCTCCTCCTACCCAGGCTAATGGCTCTAAACACAGCAGATGGGAGAATGGTGGCACCTAGGGAGAGTGTGTGTGTGTATGTGTAGGGGGTGGAACGTGTGATAACGGGGGAGGGCAAACGTGCTCATGTGTGTGTGATTGAGGAGGAACAGAGTGTGTGTGTGTGTGTAGCAGGGCTGTTTAGGACTACAATACCTTGAACAGAACTAGGCCACCCTTGTTTTTCCAGAATTTATTGGGGTGACAGCGCAGACTGGTTAAGCTCAAGCTAAGGGAGTGCGATATGATATGTTATTGTTTTTGTGATACATGACATCATATCTTTTGCTACATCATAGGCATCATCAACACAGAGATTAACTGACTAGTACCAAGCAGCTAATTGGATATTAACTAATTATGCCATTTTAATATAAAATAATGGATTTATCTATCTTTAACTGTACTCATAGGACCAGATTCATGAAATGCACAATTACTGTCACACAAATGTGCATTAGAAGCAGTGGTCAGATTGTAAAACAAGCAGCCGATGTGGATGAAAGGTGGGGGCGGTAATTAAATCATATAGCTAATGCCTCACACAAGACTTTATTGTATTTTAATAGTGTAATGTCACATTTCAACAGCCTTAGTTGCCTCTAAACAGCAATCATCCACCATAAGTAGCTCTTTATACAGGTTGCTAAAAGCCTAGTGGGGCGTTATTAAATTCAAATTCTCTGAGATTACAAACTACAGTATGGCTTTCTGTTGACTCTACATTTATCTCTGCTTATTGCTGGATATCATATTATTTTTTAAAGAAACCCAGCAGACCCTGCTGTGTGGTTCTCTTCACCACCTTTCAATCTGAACGATGGCGGCTCCACACACAACCAAATACAACACTGGGGAGGGAAGTGCTCAGATGGCCCCCTACTGCTATACAGAGATTATCTTATCAGCGATCAGAATTTTTATCACTTTCCCAATGTAGTAGTAGCCAATTAGCCCATTCCATCCATTAGGCCTCTGTCCATCACTTTTGCAACAGGGTTCTAAATTAACACCCGCCAACCCGCCAAATGCAAGTAAAAAATCATTTTGGCGGGTGTTAATAAAAACTTACTAGCCAATTTTGCCAGTGATGCAAGAGGCATTATGTGCATGATACATAAGGCTCCGTTCTCGGTCATTTATCCCCTAGTACTTCCTATATTTCCCATGAACTCATATGCCTTAACGCTACGTCATGACATTAAACGCCCTTTGGCTGCGCACAGTTTGTAGTGAAAATAGTGCGAGAAACCATGGAAATGAACGCTAACACCACTGAACAGACTTCAGAGAGCAACTCAAGGTAGAAGCAAAGTAAACGGGGCCCAGGGTTGCCAGATTTGCAGTTTTCACGTCATATTGGCCTTGTTTGAAAATCTCGTCGCGGGTGAAAATGCGTTTTTTTGGCTACTTTTAAAAATTACCGCGGCCCCCAAAAAACAACAAGAAAAGTGGGACAGACAGACAGACAGACAGACAGACAGACAGATAGATAGATCCCAAACCTGTTTGGACTTTCTGTGTATATTTTATGGTACGTGTTGTGTTTTTCATTCTAACAATGTTAATAAAATGATCAAATGCATTCAGTGGCACTCATTTCTCTTATTTTACCTCATAAAATTTGGCTAGTGGAAATTCTGATTGGCCGGTAACTTTAGAGAGTTACCAGCCACATTGGCTGGTGATCAAAACCCTATAGAACCCTGTTTTGCAATGTCCCTGACTGTAGGAGGGTGAAGACAAGCCTCCTCCGTTGTGTGTGATGCAGCCACCACCTCTTTTCGAACTACCACTTATACACCGTCACTGGGGAGCCAACACCCTCGGAGGAAAGCTCAGGATTCCCAGTTCCGAATGGACCAATCAGTAGTCTTAGCCTGCTGAGCCAATCGTGGACCCCTTCTAAGATGGTTTTTAAACAGTTGTTGTTTTTTGTCAAGGAATGGGACTGTGGTAGTTGGACGCTTTATCCTTGTCATCATCACTGGTCTTTAATATGCATTAACTCATTAAACTGTAGATTTGTATTGTTTTTATGGACTATTTACCCAACTGGTGCACTGAACACAGTCACAATGACCTTTTCAATATGATTTAGTCTCAGAACTACATTTTGCATGGCACATTTTATAAAATCAGTCCATACACTGGTGCAATTTGTCCGTGTCAACTTCTTCAGCAAAAGGAAACCTCATAATATATATTTGATGCCTTGAAAATATCAAAATATGTTTTAATGTTTTAATGATCACCAGCCTCTAAAAGTATGTACATTACCCACAGCTCCAATGAAATGCATGAAATGAAAATGTCACTTTAATGCTTTAACCCTCTATCTCTGAGCTGTTTGTGCACTCTTGCACTCTTTGTTCATAATAAGCTGCACCTTCTTCATATGATATCTACAAAAAAAACCCGTTTGATTGATTCCCTGCCATGTTCATTACTGCTTATATGCATAGCTTATGAAAATCTTCAAATGCTGTGTGCCACTGACTATTGTATATTAATAAAGGGAATTAGCATAGGCCTTTATTGAAATATTCATGGGCACAGTAGCAGCAGGCTTAATGATGCTGCTGCATTAGCAGGTTGTGGAGCTCATGCAGTGGTCGGTTGTGGCTGCTGGCGGCATGAAAAGCAAAAATGGGCGTGGATCACAGAAATACTGTCTGTACACTCATGACTGTAGGAAGGATGCTTGGTTGTGCTAATAAGCACTTGAGCTTGAGCTGTTATTACTGACTTGGTATATGTATGACCAAAATGTTGACTTACTCATGTCATACGGTCTCTAAAATAGCATTTTCCGTCCTGATGCATTGAGGCTATAACCCTAAAGCAGTCTAAAGGAGGTCTTTTATCTGAGGGCAGGAGGCTCTATGCTGGTGTGGATTAGAGAGGGTGGCTGTTAGCAGATTTGCACTCGCGCTTTCTTCACCGATGACCTACTTTACTTTTTCTACATTTCCCCTTGTGAAACCTTTTTAAATGTGGGATCTTTTACTCTTCAGGCCACAGATATGCCATTTGTACTATAATAACACAAATCACTAAAAAAAAACAGGCAGGAAAAGCTCTGAATCTTTACATCGTGTCTTAGTGATAAGTGGTGCATACAGTTAATAGACATATAAAGTAATATACATTATATTATATATACTCTATTACAGAGTACCTGCACAACATAACATGGAAATCCACTGAAGCTAAGCAGGTCTGTGTCTGGTTAGTACTTGGATGGGAGACGCCCAAGAAAAGCTTGTGTCTTCTGAAAGTGGTGGTACTATTCCAGTGTTCTGTGTCAATCCCAATGTTCCAAAACAGTGATGGGAACATCTTTCAGATGAGATGTAAATCAAGGTCGTGATCCTCTGATCCCTGGTCATTTCCTCTAAAAGAGTAAAGGTGTTAACGTGGTGTCCTGGCTAAACTCCTAATCATCTCCATCTTCAAAAACTGTCTTAGTCTCTACTCACCTCTTTGTCTAATAGCCAATGTGTGGGTGAGTTCTAGTGGACCGGCTGCCATCACATCATCCAGGTGGATGCTGACTATTAGTGATGGTCAAGGTGACTCGCTAATGTCTGTCTCGAAAAGTGCATAAATGTACTGTAAATAAATACTAGCGACTGTATTTAGTTTTCCTGTTTGGATAAGGTCTGGGGATTCCCTTCTAAAAAGAGGAAAAACTGTAAAAATATCAATAATTTGGGGAGGATGTGCTGACAGAATCTAAGAAAGTTCAGCTGGAACAACACTGTTCATTTGTATTGAGTAAAAATAGAGCAAGCATTTTCTTATTCTGCTAACATTTGCCAATGTTTTCCTACCACTCTCTCCCCCATCAGGGCCAAAAGGCAGCAGAGATCAATACAGAGACATTTCTTATCAAGAGTGCCTTTGAATAGCAATAGCATAAAGTGTGGCAGGCATGACGAGCCGACTGTTATTTTCCATCTGATTGCATTATCTCCAATCACAGCCTAGAACATGACATTCTATTATCGTGACACTCAGGCACAGAACAAGTGTCTGCAACAACTTATTTCCTTCAGTCTGCCTCCGAGTTCCTTTGACATTATCTCAACATAATGACAAATCTGTGCACTGGAAAAAGAAAAATCACAATAGTCTTTGACGCCGGCGCAGTCACAAAATAACCAGCATAAATATTTAATGTTGAAGTATCATTTCACGCGCAGACGGGGAGAAAATAGCTTCAGTGCCCTCAGGTTGCAATGCCACTCTGACCCTAATGGAATGGAGGGAAATCCCAGAATTCCCAGAAGACAGTCAGAGGAAGTGGAGGAGAGCGGAGTCATCTAGATCACCTTTCAGGAAAATCTAGTCATCGAGTCAATCTAGCAACGGTTATGGACGTTAAAGTAATATTCCACCATCTTTCAACCTAATCTGTATCATAGCTGCAGGATGGAGTCTTCACCCACCTGGCCAAGATACCATGCCAGCACCTGACCAATGTTGACCAATCTATTGTAACTCATCATCTACAGTAGGGATACTCATTGTGTGGCTCCTGAGCCACATGCGGCTTGCCGTGCTTTATTGGTGGCTCTCGTGACCGGTTACAAAAGTACGCCAGCACAGCCAAAGTATTTTTAAAATATGCTGCAGAGACATATAATGCGCTCAACAGTCCAAGCACTTGCCTTCTATTTTTCATTTTGCCTTAATTAACGTTGGTTCCAAATGGGGGATACTGTGGAAGCTGGCAACACAGGCACTGTTACCAACATCGGGCCGAGCACAGTTGCCAGGTTCATGGTTTTCACGCAAATTGGGCTTGTTTGAAAATCCAATCGCGGGTGAAAATTCAGGGGTTAGGGGGGTTTTTTTGCGTTTTTTGGGGCTACTTTAAAAAATTGCCGCGGCCGCCAAAAAACAACAAAAAAGTGGGTGTTGCCTTGGATGTTATGTGAATGAGAACATAACTAAAGGAAGGCAGTCATATAAAAAGTTTGAAATGGAGGAGCCCTTAAAAGTCACGAAAAAAAAAGATGAAAAAAGAAAATGGCAGTTAAAATTGTGTACGCGTGAGCTTGAGTGACATTAAATAACAGATGGAAAGAACTGTCCAAAAGTTCATAATAGCTCTTTGTGTAACCAGAAATCACAAGGTGATGAAAAAAAGAGGATCAGAGGAGAAAAGAGAGTTCAGGAGGGGCAAGAACAGAAATAAGTCGGTTTTGTTTTTGTTTTGCTAATTATGGCATTATTAAATGTTATTGAGTGGGATATAAAGCTTATAAAAAAAACTAATTAAACACTCATGTTACCATATTATTAATGACTAAGATAAATAGCAATAATCATAATAAATCCCTTATAAACAAAATACTAAGTCATACGAGTTGTTTTGCCATTCGCTTCAAACGTGTGACAGACTGGGCTAGTCTAAGCTTCTAAAGGGTGGGTTTTAGATTGACTTTAGGCTGGATATTTTTTGTTGGACCTGGCAACCCTGCAGCAGAGATTCTATAAGCCACCTACAAACCGGATTCCAAAAAAGTTGGGACACTATACAAATTGTAAATAAAAATTGAATGCAATGATGTGGGGGTGCCAACATCTAATATTTTATT
>BRDA01089241.1:0-23727 GCA_036984385.1 Crenuchus spilurus
TTTACCCTGTTCTACAATGATGAGGACTCCCACTGTGCAGATATTACTTGGGTGGTGGATCTTTCTCAGCATATCGGTGACACTGATGTGGTGGTGTTGTGTTAGTGTGTGCTGGTATGAGTGGACTACACTCTGTAGTTGTAGAACTACAAAGTGCTTCTATATGCTCAGTGGAGCTGATATAATTAACAAAGAATGTAGATAAAATGTATGTATACCTAAAAAAGCGGCCAAGTTCAGGATTACTTTTAACAGCATGGCTGAATTTAATACTCACTGAGGTTGGATTAAGGGACATCAGCCATGCCATAACCTAACTGCTTTGCTTTTCCAGAAAAATAAATAAATAATCTAATAAATAAATAAATGATTACTCAACAAAGAAGACTTCAGCTCCTATGTTACACACTGGTCTAACATTCTAAGAGGCCTGGCATTGTATCAAAGTAAAATGAAGTCAAATTATTTCATTTATGCTCTATATCCTTTGCTAAGAGGTTGAGGCTGCCATGGCGCGAATGTGAATTGCACTTTCGTCTATTATATTCTGTGAGATGCACAGTTCACCGCCCTGTAAATAGAGCTCTCAAACTATTTCATTCTCCAGCTTTCTTTGTGTGGCCTCTCACTGTGGAAGCAGCCAATTATTCCTTCTTCACACACGTAAAGAGCAAAAGAGCAGAGAGTGGGCACAACAGGGCATGCAGGACATACAAAATCATCCTCACTGTGTATGTGTATTTGTGTGTTTCTGCTCCTTAAGTGCATTGCTTTGTGCTTTGCTGTGTGTTATGAATAAAAGATAAATGATAATGACCATAGAAGTGTTGTCTCTCAGTTGACCCTCATCTACCCTAATGCCTCCTCAATCTATTCCACTCAAGAGATGCCAAGTGTGGCTCATTCGCTGTGTCCGCTGTCAGTTCTTGGAGAGGGACTGGTTTAAATTTTCATACACACCTTTAATTTGATTCCGTGTATCTATGTGATATTATGTCAAAGTGTTTCTTCTTTTTTGAGGCCAAAATTATAATATATTGCTTGCTCTGGAGATGTTTCAAAGAAGCTTAAAGTCTAGCTTGATATCTAAAGAGGTCTGGGCAAAGCATTATTGCAAAAAACAATACAAAAGTATTTGAAATGTGATTTTTTCCCCTATATACTAATTCATACAGTGGGGACTTTCTATAACTGGTGGAAGTTTTTACTCATTAAGTCATATACTTGTCTTGAGACATAAAACTAAAGTAGTTATAGAAAAAAAAATGGTTCAAAGGTATGATAAAAAATCCAATCACCCCATAAAATGAAGATACATTTCACTAATTGAATTCTCTTGTAGTTATTAAGACAATTTGTTTAGTCATCATCATATTTTAAATAATTGTGATTATTATTTTAAATAATTATGCACTGAAGTTTTGTCCCACAACATCCACACAACCATCCACAACATCCACACAAACTATTTTGTATGGCAGATGAAGTGATAAAACTGTGTCACATGACACAAAAGAAATTATATCATCATGACATTTGCTAACACCATGGGAAGACCAAATGTAAACCCTGTATTATATTATCTTTTCAGTCTTGATTGAGTTTGTGTAACCAACCATGTTCCTCATATTATCTGTATACATGGGCGTGGTAGTGGGAGGAAAAGTGGACCTGACTTCCCAGGACCCGAGTAGGGAGAGGGGCCCATAAAAATCCTGAATTATTTATTTATTTATTTTTTGATGTTTTTATTTTGAATGAATTGGACCCTCAAATTAATTCTTTATTCATTCATATTTCAAATATATTGATAATATCAACTGAGGGAATGAACTTTAGTCACAGTCCTCTCAACATATTGGACATTCTGGGGCCCCCTCTTGGAGGCCCAAAATGGTTTAGTCTGCCCAACAGCGACTAACGACAAGTGTAATGTCAGTGAGTGATTGAATGACCTGGGTGCAAGACAACATGCCCAAAAAGCAGAAATTAGGATTTCAAAAGAAGAAAGAAAGGGATGAAAAAGAAAGAAGGCAGAATGAGGGGAGACAGCTGTTGACGGCTTTCTTTCCCAAAGGTGAACCTAGTTTGCTTGTTATGCAAAGTCCAATTAAAGTTAAAGTAGTCCACTCCGGACAGCCGCTGCTGCTGATTTTTGTAGGCTCACGTGAAGTCGTTAGTTTAGTTAGTTGGTAAGCTGCTTGCGATTGTAAGTATAAAGACAATTATGAGCCGCTAACGTTAGTAATCAACTTTAACCAATTTCGAGAGAGACAGAGCGCGCGCGCTAGCTGCCTTCTGACAGGTAGAATTGCTGCCTAAATGCGAGTTGTTTACCTTAAGTTTAAAGTAAGTTAGTCTTTTGGTTCAGTGCGTGTGCTAAAGCCTATTGTCTACTAACACAGCAGAGCTAAAAGTGAAACTCTGTGCTGAGACTTAATAAATGATCCACCAGCAATATTTCTGCTGCATATATCAACATGTAAATAGCTACATCAACATAATCTGATCTGTTTGTATCTTAAAACCTTATTTATGCTTTTTTATTTAAATAAATACGCCCTTTTTTTGCTCATGTGCCTCGTTTACTGGCATTTATAGGGGCCCACTGACATTGAGAGTGTACAGGGCCACGAATTTGGTGCTACGCCCCTGTCTGTATAAGACACATATTTCCATAAGAACATTTTCTTTATTTATTTATAGAACTTCATTTGTTCTTGACTTTGACAGTAACATTACATTCCACAGCTTTTTTTTAAAATTATTATTATTATTTTTTTATTTATTTTATTTATTTATTTATTTATTTTATTGCCACCAGATAGCCATTTTGTAAGCATGTTAATGTTGGAACCTGGATCATTCATATTCATCTTGTTGATGTTTCAATTAAAGACTCTATACAACATTTTTAAACAACAGGCATGTGGTCCTGAGTATTTATTTGTCACATTTATGTCATTATCAATAGTAACATATACATTCAAACCTGTTACTCTAATTTCAACCATGTTACATACGTTATTAAAATAATCTTACATTTTAAATAAATTATACAGTGCCAGTCAAAAGTTTGGACACACCCTTTTTGCTGCACTGTAAATTAATACTGAAATCATCCAGACTATTTGGGAACACATTGGGAATCATGTAGTAAAGTGTACAAAAAACTAAATATGTTTTAAATTGTAGATTCTTCAAAGTAATGCAAGTCATGAACTCTTAACTAGGCACATCTGTTAACTGAAAGCCATTCCAGGTGACTACCTCATAAAGCTGACTGAGAAAATGCCAAGAAAGCTGTCATCTAAACAAGAGGTGCCTACTTTGAGGAATGTAAAATATAAACATATTCTGGTTTGTTTAACACAATTCCATATGTATTTCTTCATAGTTTGGATGACTGTAGTATTAGTCTACCATGCAGACACATTTTTAAATCATGAAAAACCAGTGAATGTCAGATGGTGTCCAAACTTTTGACTGGTTCTGTATATTAGAAAAATCTCAGCTCATGATATGTATTTGAGTATACAATTGAAAATAAACACTGAAATTAGTAAAATGGAAGGTGGTCCAATTTAAAACTTGGGCTAAATAGATATCAAAAGTTGATTCATTTAATATGTCATGTATCATCTGAAATTAAAGTATTCAATGTAAATGTGGCTTTCTTTACTTAATGTACAAATTTATTAAACAATAGTTTAAAATCTACTTTTTCAGCGCCAAGTATATCACATAACAAATAAAACACCTAATGAAACTTGTACCTTTGATGCCTGGACTGGATGAATCAAATTATTTGGTGGTTCATTGCCTGTTTCATTAAATACATAACAGAAAATGATCAAAATAAAGGGTCCAGTGTTGATGTCTAAATTGTCCTCCGATTCTGGAATGACTCTATGCCAGAAGACATGCAGACAAGTCTAATCACAGGCAATTCACTACTTACAAGTGACATTTCACACTGAGTTCAGAAATGAATTGTAATTTTCTGTAAATAAATGCTTTTAGCGACAAAACGTTTATTTAGAATTGGGATAAATGTTGGCAGTAGTTTACAGCCTTTACAAAAAAGCTCCATGGCACTATCATCATACTAGCAATCTTTCTGTACAATAATTTTGTAAAACCAGTGGGTAAGTGTACCAATGTTAAAATGTTTTGCTTACTTTTTAGACAGTAGTGTAATGGTAGTAACATAGTACTTTTTTGTAAAATGTAATTTTTTTTCTCAAACATGTCTATAAATTGTAAAACAAGATAATCTGATTATCTTTAGCGGTCTCTTCATTTTTTTCCCCAAGCTGTACATAGCTAGTCATTCCCACGGTGTGTATTTGTTTGTGTGTGTGTGTGTGTGTGTGTGTGTGTGTGTGTGTGTGTGTGTTGTGATTGATGCGTGAGGGGTGGCACAGCACACTGGCTGTTTTTAAGTTCAAACCAGATTTGCTTACACTGCTGTTTTTACAGCCCATAGCCCGCCGCTGACGCTGCAGGTACCTCCCCTGGCCAAGTATGTGTGTGTGTGGGTCTGTGTGTTTGATGTGAACTCTCACAAATGGTCTAAGTGCTCCTGTTTAATAACAGACGGTGATAATTTAAGACGCATCGGTGGAGAACAGAGCACAAATCACTACACCGACAGCTCCGTGGAGACAGGATGGAGGGAAGGGCATGGGAGAAATAAATCACAGCAGGAGTGATGAGAGAGAGGAGGAAAAGATGAAGAGACAGGGAGGGAGGAAGAGGGAAGAAAACAAGGCCCCCATGCTGCGACATGCATGCGTATCATTAAATACAGTTCTATACATTTTTATATATATGGTACATTAGACAGTTTTCTAAACATCCTCCCAGAAATGAAAGCTCAGACCCGTAATGAGCAAACCCTGGGAAGGGAAAAAAAAAGATCAAAATGAAAAACAACCTACACTATATGGACAAAAGTATTGGAATACCTGTTCCTTCATTGTTTCATCGAACATAAAGGGTATTCAAACATGTATTCTACTGTCCAGAGAAGTCTTCATTCTAGATTTATGAACATTGCTTTCAGTGACAAGAGCGTTAGGTCAGGATGTGGAGTGGTAACTAGCCCACCTCATCCCAAAAGTACTGGATGGAGCACCATCATTCCAGAGAACACAGTTCCATTGCTCCACATCACAGTGCTAGGGGTGGGTAGGGGACTTATACCCCTCTAGCCCATGCCTGGCATTTGGCATGGTGACAACTGGCTCATGTTTATCTGAGTTCCATAGTTTGGAAGCAGACAAAGGGACCGGTAGATGGCAGTCTCTCTGACTATCATTCTCACATTGCAATGTCCATGGGATCAGGCATCTACTGATTGGTCCATTCGGAGCTGGGAATCCTGCACTTTCCTCTGATGACGATAGGCTCCCCAGTGACAGTGTATCAGTGGTAGGTGCGAAAGAGGCGGTGATCGTATCACACGCAATGAAGGGGGCTTGTGTTTGTCTTTGCTCTCCTAGAGTCAGGAGTCAGGAACACTGCACAGTGATTGGGAGAGCCCCCTAGCAGATGGGATGGATTAATTGACTACTACTACATTGGGAAGGGGATAAAATTGGAAAAAGCATAAATTACAAAAAAAGATAACCTCATTATGAACATGAATGTGATTGATGAAAACAAACAAATCAAAAGAACCTTCCTAATATCACAAGGAGGAACCGTAATAAACAGAACACATCCTCCCCTGGGCTGCAGCAGAGGATACATCTATGCTATGAGCAGGATACGTGTATAAGACAGATTAAACCGAGGCATTCACATCATACAGAGGAACGATCTGAGAGATAAACCAGTGACCGAAGTTAAAGTGTATCAGAAAAAAAGATCTGGTGGACTATTGATTGTGTTGGGCATATACAGGATGCTAGATCTGAGAAGTCACAGGAATGTTTTGGAATCATGTCATCACAAACCTTTATCTAAAATCCAGGTTACACTTCTTCATCACTGGAGGGAGTATGGCACATAGATGTGGTTGCAAAGTGGTCAAGCAAGTCAAGAGGTTCCACAGTAGGAAATAAAATAAATAAACAGAAGAAGAAGGAGGAGGAGAAGAAGTAGTACAGAATAAAGAAGTGAGTTTTACGCTGAGTTTTAAACAGAGTAAATGAAGAGCAGAAGCAAAGAGTTTGTGGTAACACTGAAATATCCACCATCAGCTGTCATTAATCATTACATTACATTACATTACATTGCATTTAGCGGACGCTTTTATCCAAAGCGACTTACAATAGTATAAAAGTACAAATGTGAAAAATACTAAAGTTAAATAATTAAGATTCCGATATCGAATGTTGAATGCATATCAGTACTCATGGGGAGTATTTGGGATCACTAGAGCAGGTGCTCTTTGAAGAGCTCGGATTTTAGGAGTTTCTTGAACCCAGTGAGGGACACCTCTGCTCTAGTGGTGGTAGGCAGCTTGTTCCACCATCTGGGAACTACTGAGGAGAACAGTCTGGATTGCTTTGTGTGAATGTTAGGCAAAGCAAGGCGACGTTCAGTGGAGGAGCGCAGCGACCGGGCAGGGACATAAGCTTTTAGGAGCGAGTGCAGATAAGAGGGAGCCTGCTCTGTCATCACCTTATAGGTGATTGTGCAGGCTTTGTGTTTGATCCGGGCAGCAATCGGAAGCCAGTGTAGCTCAATGAGCAGTGGGGTGACATGTGCCCATTTTGGATGGTTAAAAAGCAGACGTGCTGCTGCATTCTGGACCATCTGTAGTGGTTTAATAGTGCAGGCTGGGAGGCCTGTTAGCACAGCGTTGCAGTAATCGAGGCGTGAGATAACCATCAGCCAGAAGACCACTATCAGAAGACCAAGTGCTCGTGAAGGGCCGTAAGAGTGCAGAAGTTCAGATAGATAGACTGGTGCCAGACCACGTAGAACTTAGTAAGTCAGCAGAAATGTAAATGAAGCAAGACAGGACATCAGAGTAACAGAAAGAGAATCTTAAATATACTGAAGACACTATATGGGTTTGTTGGGAAGAAGCCAAATTTCTGCATCTCTCATAATGAGTAAAGGGTGGAGGTGTACATTATAACTGAGGGAGAAAACGTCTTGATCTTAATATAAAAGGAAAGACCAAAGTCAAAAAGTACACATGGTTGACACTGATGCCATCTAAGCCATTGACGTCATCTAAATCTAAGAAATTAGATAATGTGGATTTGAGTCAATCCTCAAAATGCAATGACACGGACAGAAAAAGAATAATCATGAAATGCTGTGCTGAAGAAGTCTGAAGCACTCTCTAGGATGCCAGAAGATTTCAGCTTTCAGTCTGCTTGCTTCTCTGCACTGACATCACCACTGTAAACACACTCTCTCAGCGGGAAATCTTGAAGTCAAACATTTGGCTCCACAGTGAAAATGTTCATTATTGCACTTCATTATCAGCAGCCTGTGAATGATGCAGCAAAAAGAACTGAGAGTGTTTGAAGTGTGTGTGTATCCTTAAATGAGAAAGTGTGTGTGTGTGTGTGTTGATGTGTATAGGAGTCAAGGTACTATACAATATAATATTATAATAATAAAAAAATAGAATATCATGAAAAAGCTATTTTTTGCACATAATTTAATTTAAAATGGTAACGGTCATATTTGCTATATTCATTACATGTAGCTTTGATTTATTTTAATGTTGATCAGAATGACTTATACTGATCAATAGTCCAAAATCCTCTTTTCAGATGAGTCAGTTGGAAATCAAGGTTCGAGACTCTAGAGGAAGAGTGGACTGACACAGAATCGAAGGTGTCTGAAGTCCAGGGTGAATTTTCTGCAGTCTGTGATGTTTTGAGATGCCACGTCATCTCATCATCACGCTGGTGTTGGTCCACTGTGTTTTATCAAGTCCAGTCAGTGCAGCATCTTCCAAAAGATTTTAGGGTATTGCATGCCTCTACCAAATGGTTTGCTGATCATTATGTTATTGTACTTGATTGTCCAGCCAACATATGGACAATATTCTATACCAATCAACATAAAACATCACTATACACAATAATAATACAAACTACACGACAGTTTCCCTTCTGAAATAAATTATGAAAAAATACAAAAATTTACGATATTCAAATTTTCTGATGAATGACTATACATTTGTATATAAAATTTTGGGCACCCCTGGGTAAACCATATTTTGTATAAGCCTGCATAAGCATTTTCTAGGAAGAACAAAGTACGTGCATACTTACACTTTATTTACAGAATTGATTTTGGATAAAAATAAATGTGTCCTGTGCAAAAATTACTATATATATATATATATATATATATATATATATATATATATATATATATGTCTGTACCTCTATAAGTGTGCGTGTGCATACACTTACTGTATATACATATCGGATGTGTGTGTGTGTGAGAGAGAGAAAGTGTGTGTGTGTGTATGTGTATGTGGTGATGTGAGTGGTGGTAGGCCGTATCAGTCTTGCTGTGTTTGATCAGATGTCGTTGGGGTAAATAAGCGAGGCTCTCTGTGCTGCTGAAAGCCGCCATTTGTTTGGCCGACGTTATCTTGTTTATGGCCGTCCATGGGGAGAAGAGAGATAAGACCATTTTAGCATTCATTAGCATTCACCGCTCTCTGTCTCACTCTTTCCAATACGCTCACTTTAATTAAAATAACCACCAACAACAACACACCCTTGAAAGAGGAAGGTTCACCGAAAAGAGGTTAAGTGATACTCAAAACCAAACTTTTTTTTCCCCCAAAAGAAGTGTCTTAAAGTGTCTGACCCCACCCAAAATCAACTGTTCAACTGGAATTGAAAGAGAAATTAATCATGGAAGGACCTTGTGTGTAAAAGATTATTTGGATATATGTGGATTAGATGCACATATATGTCCAATTTGGTCTGTATGATTGTTTTCTAATCCTTTGTAAAAGAAACATGATGCTGTGTTTATTGTGGAATACACTGAAGTATAGGGTGTAGGATTGCTGCACTATATTTACAGACTTGAGCAAATGCTCTATCTATAGCATCTTACAATTTCAGTCTTGTTGCATTTGTAGGAGTCTTGTCCAAGGACACATTGGTTTAGAGTTGTGTAATTGCCTAGATTGGCGACTAAACTCAAGTTGGCCATGTGGGAATTATGTCATGTATTGTTGTTCACAACACCAAACTGTCCACCCACAATCCAAAACAACACAGCAGATAGCGTTAATGCCTCACAATGGACAGTTAAAATAAAAACAGCATGTATAATCCAATATTAGTGCCTAACCAAGACCAGGAGTGTGACTGCAGTACTGGGTGGAGTCCCAGCAAAATTGACAGCATTCTCAGCCAGTGGTCCTAAGAAGTCCATTATGTCACCCTTTAGCAGGTGGAGCCAAGCCTGGACTTATAGTGAGTGGGAGAGTGCAGAAGCTCACTAAACAGGGAAAGGGGGGCAGGAAAAGTCCATGATCAGGTGGGAGACACTGTGACATACAATGACACACACACATGGTTCGATTCTCTGAAATAGTGTCTCAAAAGTAACAAAACGCATATAAAATGAAATTGGTTTTGGAACTGTTTTTTGTCATCCAGTTTTAGACACAAGTTTTTGGGGAAGACAGAAACCTGTTAGGCCATATCACCAACATGGGGCCACCTTGAATGCTGCCATCTTGGATTTAACTTCAGTTTTACAAATGGGAATGTAGGTGTGTGACACATTGAACTGGTAGATAATTCCATTCCACCAAAAAAAACAAAAAAACAGGGATGTGATTTATGTCAATCTCATTTTTTCATCCTCCTGTTGAAACAATTTTATGTGAAACCAGAAAATTTACAGCAATACTGTGTTCAATATGCTGTCCACCATAGCGTTGAAAAAATTCCTGATGAACTTTAATCCAAACATCTGGTTGAATGCCAGCACAAGTATTAACAATTATGTCTTTAAGATGAACAATATTCTATATCTTTGATGTATCACACACACACCTTCCCATTTATAGAACTGGAGTTAAATCCATTCAAGATGACCACCTTTTAGGTGAAATTGCGTAACATGCTTCCCTTTTCCCCCACAGCTTATGTCTAAATTTGGATCACTATGTACAATGCCATTTTATATGAGTGTTTCCTTTCCATTGAGACACCCTGTACAAAATCACTACACATTTGCAAATGTGCTGATGTACACATGCCAAATTCTCTGTACATCTCTGTACATCTCTGTACATCTCTTTACATCAGCACATGATTGACTGATTGGTTAATTGGGTAAACAAGTCTCTCATATGCTACACAGTAAATCTGCCAGTGTTAAATCAATACTATTAGAGTTAAATTAACACTGAGGGTGTCAAAATATAACACTCACAGTGTTAATTTAACTCTAATAATGTTAGAGTGCAGAAGCACACAGAAAGTTAGTGAAAGAAGGATGAGAATGAGAGAGAGGCAGTAACATAAAGATAATGAGAATAAAAAGAATAAAGTTATTGAGAGAGAAAGAAAAAAAAGAGAATGAGAGAAACATTGAGTTGAGAGAAAGGGGAAGAGAATTAATCAGACAGAGTTCAAATGAAATAAACCAAGAAAAATGGAAAATCTGAGACAGAAATTAGACTAAATGGCAGAAACAGGAACATAATTAGAGAAAGGAAAAAAATATATATATATACAGAATGACTGAGAGAGAAAATGAAAGATAGAGGAGATGTGACAGACAGAGGAAAAGAGAGCTGGAGTAAGTGCAGAAAACATTAGGTTGGTACAGTAACGAAAGGAAATAGAAGGCCAATGAGTGCAGAATAGATGAGATGAAGAAAGAGGGTTGCTGAGATCACCGTCTGCTTTTGGCCCTGTCCAGGTTCCTGCCGTGTTTGGCCAGTTGCCATGTCCCTCGCAGGGTGATGCCTGCAGCTCTGCCTGCTGTGTGAGAAACTCCGGGGCTCCAACTACAGCACTAATTACCTCCTAACTGGTGCATGGGGCCATGCTGACAGATTCTCTATTCATCTGTTTAATATCAATCAATCTTTTGTCTAAGAAGAAGAAAGGCAAAGTCTGGTGACTTTAGATTAACCATTAGAAGCTCTAGATGTTCTTGGAAGTAGAAAACTCATAGCAACATTTGAATAATGTAATAGGATTATTTCTCACACATAGATCGCCAGTACATGCAACAAAATTAAACTGTCATTTCCCAAAAGACCTAAAACTGAAAATTACAAAAATAAATACACTTACATGTAAAGCTGATCAGCCATATTTGGAGTCCAAATTTGAGCAATGTATTTTTATGCAAATTATTTTATGTCTAATTAAGGTGACTATTCCATTCTAGTGTTTGTTAGCAATGTTAGCCTAGCTGCTCCAGTTCTCAATTATAAAAGCAAATATACCTTGACCAAGTAAATATGTGTACAAATATGTAATTATGATTTTTGGGGTTTTGATATAATTTGACATCAAAATTAACTGGACAGAAGTTGGAGATGCTGACAAGAAGATGTCAAAAAATCATGTATTTATAATTTACACTGATCTGTCATAACGTTAAAAATGCTAATATGGCTAATATTGTGTTGGTCCTCTGAGCAAAATAGCTCTTACTCAGTGAGCTATGGACCCTACTAGTCCTCTAAAGATACCATGTGGTATCTGGCTTTAAGATATTAACAGCAGATCATTTAAGTCCTGTAAGTTATAAGCTGGAGCTGCCACAGATCAGATTTCATGTTCCAGCACATCCTATGCATTCTCAGGGAAATTGACACGTGAGGAATGTGTCTCAGATCTATTTGCTTGAATACTCTTCTCCAGTATTCAACATATTCAAAGCAAGTCAATTAGCACCAACACTAAACTAAGACTGATGAAAGCCTTGGTCTGGCCAGTAGCTACATATGGATGTGAAGACTGGACACTGAAGAAAGAGGAAGAAAGACGTATTCAGGCTTTTGAGAAAAAGTGCATCAGGAAGTTGCTGAAGATCTCATGGATGAAGATGATGACCACTGAGCAAGTCTATGAGATGCTAGAACTCAAAAGGAGTTACTGATGCACGTTAAATCCAGTAAGTTACATTACTTCAGTCATATGACGAGGCAGCACATGAGAGCATTGAAGGAAGTGTTATGACTGGACTTGTGGAGGGAGTCAGAAGACGTGGAAGACCAAGAATAACCTGGATGGATAACATCAATACATGGACTGGATTATCAGGTGCTAGCCTGCTACAAGCAACCAGAGACAGATGGCATTGGAGAGAAGTGACTCGTCTGTGCAGCCTACCATCACGAAGCAATGACGGCGTGTCACATGACATGACATGACGTATTCAACATTTATTTTCATTATATGTAAAGTGACATGTTATATCTTTATTGTTGTTTTAATGTTGATGAGCACAGCTTATATATCATAAGTTTACTGTCCAAACAAGTACAGTAATATGGTAAAACATAACATTTGGTAATAGTTTTTGACACTTTTGGGCAGGTGCTAAATCCTGCTGGAAAGGGAAATGGGCATCTCCATAAAGCTTGTCAGCAGATGAAATCGTGAAATGCCCTAAAATCTACTGCTAGATGGCTGCATTGGCTTTATAAAACACAGTGAACACCATCAGATGGCATGGTACCCCAAACCATCATAGACTGCATAAACTTCACACTTGGACTACAGAGATCTTGGACTCTGTGCTGCTCCACTCTTCCTCCAGACTCTAGGACTTTGATTTCCAAATAAAATGCAAATCTATGAGATTTACATGACATTTAATAGTAATAAATTAAACTCCAAATGAATACACTAAAATGCCATTAATTATGTAACTAGATATTTTTGCACTAATTAATTAAGGAATTATGTAACCGCACTGGAATAAATCATCATAACAGTGAGAAGTTTCAGGCTTAAAGCCTGTTTTCAGTCTAATTGTTCAAAGTGTTCAAATGTGCTGTCTTGGTTCACATTTTCCTGCATTTCTGAGATTTTAAGGCTTTTAATCCATAAGATTGGTGGACACTCTTTGAGCTATAATGACATCTGTGTCCTTGTTTTGTCTGAGTTATGTCCTTACTGTTCATCCAGATGGTCGCAGCGACATGCTGAACACACATCACACACTAACATGTCGGCTACGCACACACAAACACACACTCGCTTTTGCCTCAATATGCCAGTTGTCACTAAGAGTTAGTACAGCTACACTTGTCATCTGCTTACCATTCGGACCTGTTTCACTTTCTCTCTTTCCTTATGGCTCAGAGTTCAAAGGTCACGCATGTCAACTGCCACCCAATTGCACCTTCTGTCCATCAAATGTCCTGTCATTGCCTCTACTGCTAGTAGTTATCACAGGTTTTCATTTGCTGGTTTGTAGGAAGTCCAGAGCAGAACACTATAACTTTAATCAAAGCCAGTACTAACCTGCCTGGACTGGCAGAATTCTGTATCTGTCTTACACACATGCATGCTCACACACACACACGCACACACACACACACACACACACACACATATATATATATATATATATATATTCATGTGTGTGTGTAGTCAACATTTAGGCATACTTTCTCAATTAAATATTTGTATTTATTTATTTTTTTCTCCTACATTGTGAATGAATACTAAATCATCCAGATTACTGGGGAACACAGAAGGAATCATGTAGTAAACTTAAAAGTGTTAAACAAAACAAAATGTTATAGATTTTAGATTTTTCACAGTAGACACACAACTGATGGTCAAACACATTAAGAAGACAAGAAATTCAAGTAATTAACTTTTGACAACACAGCTGTTAAATGAAAGCCATTCCAGGTGACTACCTCATAAAGCTAACTGAGAAAATTCAAAGAAAGCTGGCATCTAAGCAAGAGGTGCCTACTTTGAAGAATCAAAAATATAAAACATATTCTGGTTTGTTTAACATTTTTTGTTTACTACATTAATTCTTATGCATTTCTTCATAGTTTGGATGACTTAGTAACTTGTAGTATTAATCTACATTCCATTACATTTCACAAGTAGTGAAAAACCACTGAATGTCCAAAATAATGACTGGTCCTGTATATCTGTCTATCTGTCTGTCTGTCTGTCTATCTACCTACAGTGGTACCTTGAGATACGAGTTTAATTCATTCTGTAACAGAGCTCATAAGTCAGTCAACTCATATATCAAACAAATTTCTCCCATTTACAATAACTGAAATAGATTTAATCTGTTCCAGCCCTGTGAAACATCCCCAAAACATCCTAAATTATGGACAAAAATTCATTTTGAATTAAGAAACACACACACACATACACACAGACACACACACACACACACACACACACACACACACACACACACATACACACACATATATATATTGTTTTTATATATATATGTATTGGTTTTAGACCACAAAAATTTATTAGTATGGTGTAGGGCCTCCTTTTGTATACAAGTCCTTCACAGTGGTCAGAGGGATTTTAAGCTATTCTTCTTGCAGGATAGTGGCCAGGTCACTACATGATGCTGGTGGAGGAAACCGTTTCCTGACTCGCTCCTCCAAAACACCCCAAAGTGGCTCAATAATATTTAGACACAAAGACTTGCTGTCTTGGTCACAGATGCGCCAGCAAGACGTGCACCAACAATTTGTCCTCTTTTGAACTCTGGTATGTCACCATAATGTTGTGTGCATTGTAATATACTAAATAACTGTGCTCTTACCTGCTAACTGAACCTTCACACTCTGCTCTTACTGGTGCAATGTGACATTAATGAAGATTGGCCGCCAGACTGGTCCAATTTAGCCATGAAACCTCCCACACTAAAATGACAGGTGTTTCACTTTCATTGTCTAACCCCTGTATATATATATATATATATAAAGGTTTGGTACTCCTAATTTTATATATATATATATATATACTTTACCAATGCATAACAAAATATTTCAGTTTCAGATTTCAATAAATATTAGTGTCAAATAATTCTCGCTGTAGCATTTTAAATTTGTGGGGAATTCGATGCGCACAGTAATGTGTATATACGTAGTGCACGCTGTAAAGTAAAATCTCTCTTCTCCCATTTCACTTCAGCATCTGACTTCTGTCAAGATATTCAGCAACTGGCTGAAGAATGAGATGCCATGGTTTGTTCTTTGCAGTTCAAAACACTTTTCACTCAGAAAGCCCCAAAGATGTTCAGGGCCGGTGCGCGCATGCTGTGAAAGGCTGGGTCTTTCGTTCGTGCAAAATAATATTAACAGTATTTAACATAATTACTGTATGTGTGTTATTATAATTAAATAGGTTTAAGGCTTTAAAACATTTTTACTATATTTTTTTTTCAAAAAGAAGGAGCACAGCGCACAAGACTGGACTTGATTCTGTGGGTAACACGAGAAAATGCAGGTGTTGTGCTGCATACTGGACCTTTGCGTGCTGATCAGTAACATCTCTCTTCTCCCATTTCACTTCAGCATCCTACTGCTGCCAAGAAATTCAGCAACTGGCTGAAGAATGGGATGCCATGGTTTGTTCTTTGAAGTTCAGTAAAGAACAATTTCCACTCAGAAGCAGCCACAAGTCTCCATATTTATGTTCAGGGCCAGCGTGCATAGGCGGATCACGGGTCTGCACAAAATAATATTAACAGTATTTAACATAATTACTGTATGTTAATAAAATGATCTAGATTTAAGAGTTTAAAGCATTTTTACAATATTCTTTTTACATAATTACTGTATGTATGTTATTAAAATTAAATTGGTTTAAGAGTTTAAAATATTTTTACTATCAATTTTTTTTTTCCAAAAAGTATATGCAAGAAGGAGTACAGCACACAAGATTGGACTTGATTCTGAGGGTAACATGTGGGAAAGGATGAGATGCAGGTGTTGTGCTGCCCATACTGGACCTTTGCGCCAGTGCTCATATCTTGGAATTTCGCTTGGATCCCGAACAAAAATATGGACGGGGTCGCAGCTCGTATATTAAAAAATGTGTATGTTGGTCTGCTCATATCCAAAGTTACCACTGTAGTTCACGTTGAGACCTTATTGCATGCGGGATCATTAATAGTAGAGGAGTAAAGGCTGAATTTGCCTTTTTAAAATAATCTTTATTGACATTTTCCACTACACAGTGGAACCTTGACTTACGAGTTTAATTTGTTCTGTGACAGAGTGCATAATTTGCTCATATATCAAATTAAATGTCAACATTAAAATGAATTGAAATAAGCTTACAAAACATCTCTACATCAGCTACTTTATAAGAGGCACCACCTCTTCTCTCAGCAGTGATGTCTGCACTCACGCTTGCCAGTGAATCGATTGGCGGAATCACTTGTGATTAATAGTATCATAAAAAATGACAAAAGTAAGATTAAAAGAATATGTACAAAAAGTAGTGCATTGGTACTTTAAAATAAACAAATAAATAAACAAATAAATAAATATTTATATTTATAAATTATAAGTTCCTCAAATATCTTTGATTAAACACTAGATGTTGGGTTAGTTTAAGTTTGTGCAAAGCAGGTCTGTTTCTGTCAGACATTAGGCTGGAGAATATTTGTTGCATTTGGCAACCCTGTGTGGGGATAGAGTGAATTGGGTTTGTGATGGGCATGTTAAGCCATGTTTTGTCCTTTATTGTGAAAATCACGGCTAGTGTTAGCTATCCTAGAAACATTTCTGGCTGGTTTAAACTGCTTTGCCATGCACCATCTTCTTCTTTCTGCTTTTTAAAATCTCTTTCCCACAAGAAAAAAAAAAAAACGGACTAAAATGATTTCAACAGATTCAAACACGACTTATAATTACAAACACTGTTTTTAAATGTGTTTCAGACAGTGCTAGTAAAAGTGTTTCACATCATTACTGTATGGAAATCAGAGACTGATTTTAGACAGATTTAATTTCCAGTCTAAACAACCATGAAGAGCAACTTATTCATTTTTAGCTGTGTGTATCCCTTATTTGCTATTATTTTAACTCTTTTTTTTGGTCTAAACCTCCTCAAGAATTGATTCTGGATTGATACTGAAAAACTTAATAAATAAAACTTTTTCTCTACAATTCAGATGTCAAGTTTTCACAGTCTTGTGCAAATGTTTCTCCTTTTTGTGTAGTTCCTTTTCTCAGTAATATCTTCTTGACAGCTACAATTCATTTTAGCCCCATTCTCACAGTGGATGGTGGACAGGAACACCTATGGATTTATACACAAAAAGTCGATTTTCTTCTTTCTTGATAATGAAAACATTGTTTATCTGATGAACAGTTGTAGTGGACAGACAGACAAACAGATAGATTAGTACAATTACAAGGAAATCCAAATGCAGTTAACATCTACCAGAAGTGTAAATAACAGCATTGTGAAAAAATTTATCATTTCTGGCCCTGTCCTGGGCTTGGCTAGGATGTAATGCCCTGCCCTGTGCCTGCTGAGGGAGTAGGGGACTAACCATAACCCTGATCAGGATTAAGTAGATAAAATAATGGATGGGTTGAAGTCTCTTTATGTGTACTGACTATAAAACATAAAAAAGATATAACAGTTTACACTTTTGAGTTATTTTTTGAACACAAATGTACTTTTTTACAGTATTTGTTCCACAGTAGTTTTTGGAGATACACTGGAATATCCTGTTAGCAGAAACACAATAAATCGTGCTAAAACTATCAATAATATTTTAACAACTTAAACTTTTACTTTTAAATATTTAAAATAATATTTTAAATACAATTATATTTAAAAATAATATTTTAACTATTTTTTTTCCTGTATATGTGCATTTCAAGTATTGATATGAATTTTATTTCACACATTGATGGTTCTTTAGTATAATCTGTATCTCTCCATCTTTTAAAATGCTCATATTTAATTCACTGTGAACTCAACTAACTGAATCAGTATTAAAACAGTTTAAAAACAGCAAACTACTAAACTTCTTTTTTTTTTAGGCCCTCATGCTTGTCCATCAATAGAGTGAGCATTTGCAGACACACTTCAGACATGGAGAAAACGAAAGATCACCAATCAAACAGTGTGGCCTGGAAGAGCTTTCACACAGAATATCCAACATGGCCCTTGTCTGGTCCCAAACCCAGCCATCTCGGGAGAGTGACCTACTTTCACACTTGCTCAGTTTTAAGTATGAGAGATTTTCTCAAGCTGTCAGCCTTCTTTGTGCTGTATGAAAAAAAGAGACACCACAAAGAAAACTGCGCACAAAAAGATCCTATGGACTATAATATGTTAAATATCACACTCAGAACAAATTTGAATTTGAAGAATTGTCTGTCAGCAAAGAGAGAATGTAGTCTGAGAGGTCACAAATGATCTGCAATGATTGTGTTTCGCATAATTAGCCTCTAGTCCTACCCAATGCAGCGTGACAAATGTCTCTGTGTGCATCTTTTTTTGCAAAAACTCTCTCTTGACATCTACTGATCTGTTCGGTGCGACCGTTCCGCACATGGTGTCACCAGGTCTAATGAGAACATGTGGCACGCCAGAGCTGTGAAAGAGCACGCTCCAAAAGTAGGAATGATTTGAGTCTTTGGAAGGTCACATTGCAGAGCTGTCCCACTTTACTGACACAATTAAACATTGTTAGGATGGCTGATCTAAAAAAACGAACACCCCCCACCACCACCACCTCAATAGTCTTTTTTTTTTATCCTTCTCTTCTCAAATTGGACGAAATGCATTACAAAGTCATTAGGAAGGAAATGGTGCTGAATGCCTAGATAGCATCTCCCTCCCACCCTCTTTCCCTCTCTCTATCTCTCTCTCTCTCTTTCTGAAAGTTTTTTCTCCCATAAATTCTTATTAAAAGCCAATAATCTGTTCTTCCTTTCGGTGTTGCCGGGGTAGAGAGGGTACAGGGTTCAATTCTGAAGTAATAATGCGATAAGCAGAAAAAAGAGTTTGCCAATCCAAGTGTTTCAAAGTCAAGACAAGGTAACTGTACCAGCAGACCTGACCACTCCGTAGTCCATTGACTTTCAGAGCTATTTACTGCACATTTCTAAATAACATGCATTTGGTAGCGCATCTCCAAAAAACAGAATATCATCAAAAAGTTAATATATGTTTATAATTTAATTACAAAAAGGTAAACCGTCATATTTTATATTAGTTACAATATGAAGTATGTTTTTTTTTTACGTAAAGTGCATATTTCATGTTTTTGTTTGAATAGTAATTTGCTCAAACTCCAAAGGAAATATTTTAATCATTTGCAAATCTGATTTTCATTACCTATAAGCCATAATGATCAACATTAAAAAAGACTTAAATGTCACTTTACATGCAAATTTGAGCAAATAAAAATTTTATTTAATGTATTATATAATTTATTTAATTATATTTAATTTTATTTAAAAAATATTATTTTTCCACTACATTCATTTTTCCTGAAATGCACTATATAAATACATAACATTAATATAAATGCATGTAACCATGTGTGGCACCCAGAATGAGAGTGTTTACTGCAATTTGATCATGCTCATGTGTGTTAACATATTAATTACAAAAATTTTGACATTTTATGAAGTGTGTCAAACCTTTTAATCAACAGCAAACTCCAGATGATGTTATACATCCACCAGGTTGTGCAATTTCTTCAAACACCCTTGACTGATGGAAGTAGACATAGTAGAGTATTTCATTGCATCAGCAGCATAAATACTGCTTTCTGTTTCTCCCAAGTATTTCAACGATCTTAGAGTTATATGCCCAAAAAACCTTCTCAGCATTTCAGATGCAGGTTCTAGTGCAAATTGTCTTCTCAGTAATGACTTCCTCACAGCTGCACCTCCTTTCAGGCTCATAGAACTGAGCTATCTTCTCACAGTGAAAGAATTGAGAGAAAACTCTTTATTATTGTCATATCTGAAGCAAGTGTGGAGCTTTATTGTCTCCTATTTATTGAAGATGACAGATGACAGTACTGTTTGTGTGATGGGGACAGTTTGGGTGGTCTTTGACAACTGTTATGGTCTTATTCTCATTCATTGTCAATTAATACAGAGCTTTGTGAAAGTATTCACCTCCTGTTTGATGCATTACAACCTAGATCAGGGGTCCCCAACATGGTGCCTGCAGGCACCAGGTTGCCCGCAAGGACCACATGAGTCGCCTGCGGGTCTGTGATCTAAAAATAGCTCACCAGAGCTGTGGTGTCAAATTTGTGGGTAAATAAATTAAAATTAAAATAAATCAAATAATAAGCTGAAACCAAAAGCAAAATAAAAGAAAGTACGTATATAAGAAGCACCTGTTGTCAAATGGAAAAATGGTAAAAAGTAAAACAGGGAGAACCAATGAGATTGAACGCTGTTTAGAAAGAAAATAAAAAAAAGGGGGGGGGGGTGATGTGCAGCACACCTCAGTGAGCAGTGGCCAGAGAAGTGAGCAATCCTGTGTTTACACTCACCATACTGCAAGAGCACACTGTCCAACAGTCCCTCCATGGTGTCCTGACTAACTAACATACTGTACGGAAGTCATATATCTGCAAAGTCAGGAGAGGCAGCTGGTAAGAGACATTAAAGCAATAAAGGCTGTTCCTCTGAAGATGTTAGCGCTGCGGCTAAGCTAATTGTGGCTGCATTAACCTTTTAGCATTTGGACTTGTAGCTCAGTACTAAGTAAAGTGGATTATAATCATATTTACTTGTTTTAGCAAATATGTTCATAAAGTGTAAGAATGCAGTAAAATGTTAAGAGCAGTTGCATTAAGCACTTTAACTGTATCTAAATATTTTCTGTAATATTCATTCATTATTTTTTTTTTTGTAATTATTTTAAGGTATTTCATTTTGAAACATATGGCCTTAATAAAGGAAACAAAGGAAAATCCTGATTGGTCACTGAGTGAAATCCAGTTAATGGGATCTCCTGTAACTAGGTCCCCTTCAAGTCAGGGAATTTTGTTCAAACTGACAGTGAGCTACATCAATTTTTTTGTTGTTTTTCTCTTTTAATTCACACCTGCATTGGTGTGAATTTGAAAATGACAATATAAAAAAATAAACTTAAAAAAATGTTTCATATTAGATTACAGCTAACTGGTTTCCATGGCAACCATTGCCATGGAGACCAGCTAGCAGGTGTAGTGAAGGCGAGGAGATGATTTACGCCCAAAAAATGGCAGAAAAAAAAAGAAAACATAATTTCCACAGTGTGTCTCATTTGCGGGTTGACTGTGGTGTCGACAAAGCAGTATAATGTTGAGAGACATTTCAGAATGTGTCTCGCAAGCTACCAAGCTAACTACCCACCGGGTAGCGCACTATGAGCAGAAAAAGCCTGCAAGTTAATTGCAGGTTTGTTGCAAAAAATAGTTATTTTTTCAGTCTTGTTATTTCAGAAGTTTGTATCATACCAGTAGCCCTTGCACTAATCGGTACCCAAGAAGTAACTCTTGGTTTCAAAAAGGTTGGTGACCTCAGCACTATGGAGCCTATGGCTTTAAATGGTCCTATAGACAGATACTCACACTTACGTTCTGGATCTTTGCAGCCTCTACAGTGTTCAGTGTGCTTGTCTGGACTGTGATTTTTGGTGGGCATCCTTCTCCTATTAAGTTAGTAGTGGTGTCATTCTTTCTATTTGTTCTAAAGGATTTAATAGTGCTCTGTGGGATTTTCAAAGTTTGATATATTTTATCTAGTCTAACTTTGTCTGTGACCTGTTTGGAGAACTTGGTCTTCAAATTAGTTGCATAGTGGTGTTGCAAACTCAGAGGCCTTTCAGAACAGTTGAATTTATACCGATATCATTTGACTTATCATGTGACACATCATCATCGTTGCACACAAACCTTATTCAGCTAATTATGTTCAGAATTTGTGACATTTTTGGAGCAACTTTTATTTTTGGAAGGACATGGCTGTGACTATATGGTTATTATTATTATTATTATTATTATTATTATTATTATTATTATTATTATTATTATTATGTAAAAAAAAAAAAGTTTTTAAAGAACACTTAATAGACCAATCACTTGTGTCAAAATTCATCACCCAAGCATCTCTCAACCCACTCAAACTACAGATACTAAATAAGGTCTTACAGACTAGGCAGTGTTAGAACAGTATTAGTGTTAGAATAAAATCTCACCACTACATATACTACAGGTCATTATATAACACCACAACACCATATAACATAACATAACATGATCTTGAACAATACCAAACCACTTTTACAATACAAAAAGGGAGGGCTGCCTTCTGTATGGTGTAATGCTGTAATTAGGCTAAAAAATAAAAATAGTCTTTCCAGTATCACATGGCCTTGTAGCTCCAGTTTTAAACTATGAAAGCAAACACTGGATTTTATGCATGTCTTGGGTGATTGTTTTTATCTGAGGTAAGTGGAAATATTTATAAATATGATTTTTGAGTGTATTCATCAATGGCGGTAGGGTTTAAATGACAAATGAAATGCTGATAGAGTTGATAAATCAGTGTTGGAGGCATTTGTGTATTTGCAGAATGATGTAGAATGATGTTCTAAAATATACAAAATAATAACACCATTTCTTTTGATTATGTAAAAAAAAATATCAATGAATTTGACAGCCTCAAAAGTTGCAAGTTTCTACCACTAATAAACATACATGGCTGACTTTGTAACCTTGAAGGTTATGAGTTTAGACAAGGTGCAAAAATACTGCTCAGTGTATTATGAGAACATAAATATGAGACATGCTTTGAATAAAGAACAGAAGGGGGGGCAGTACAGAAAAGTCACTGACTGTGAGAGATCACTTTGTCCTCTATTTATGTGTAATTAATGTCCTCACTTTGCTTGGCTCATTTTTTGCCGGCTATCTGCAAAGAGACCTTACACAAAGTTGCAGAAGAAGAAGGATGCCTTCCTCTGATAAGAGTGCTATTGAATTATCTCTGAATGAGATTGCCATCAAGGGCTACAAAGTTAATCAGCATATCGATTCAGAGGACGTTTAGCATGCTAACCAGGGGGGCACGTGTCACCCTCTTTCTCTCACTTAATACACACACATACACAGATTAAAGAGCATAGAAAAGTACTAGGCCTAGTTCTTTTTGTGTCTATATGACCTTTTACAAGGTTGTGAAACAATATACTTAACTAATACTGATGAGTTCATTATATGGCCAAAATGGAAAACATCCATGTTAGGAGCATAACTGAATACAAATACATTACATGGAATGAATGCTTTCCAAGCAGATACAATTAAGGATGTGACCATATTTTTGTCATGAACCCTTTAGACATATATATTTCCACATAAATCTAACCTAAAACTTCATCAGATTGTCACACAAGTCCCAAAAATACATAAAGAGAACAAAATAAAACAAATGAGACAAAAATATTAGTAATAATTTAATTTATTAATTATTATTTTTTTATATTTTTCATGTCTGTGCGTGAAAAAAAACTATGCAAAACTTTAGGATTAGCAGGTAATTTGAAAGTAAAATTTGAGAAAGATGTCAATCAATTGGATGATGATCAGATGTAAGTGGGTGCCCTGTTTTATTTAAATCAAATCAAATCAAATTTATTTATAAAGCACTTTTTACAACTGATGTCACAAAGCAGCTTTACAGGGTTAGTAATAACATCGGCAGGCCAGGCGTGCTGTGGCTCAGGCAGTAGCAGAAGCAAAAACTCGGAGCTGGGA
>BRDA01089257.1:0-16004 GCA_036984385.1 Crenuchus spilurus
TCTTTCAGTCACAGGTAAGATCATCATCAGAAATAACTCTGTTCTTCATTCACTGCTGTACAGGAGCTTGTAATTTTGTTCTTTTAGCTGCAATTGAGCTCTTCTAGGCCACCAGTGTAAATAGGAGTTTGGGGACTTTCTAAAGTCAGGGATGTCAGGGGGCTCTAAGGTGTGGCAAGGTGTCTCCACTGAGCCATGAATTAAAATCCCACTTCTGATGAGCCATGAATTAAAATCCCACTTCTGATGCTCTTTTGTATATTTGGGAAGTTGGGGTCTAATGGTTATTAAAGTGGGCTTGGGCCTGGACCTAAAGGTTACCAATTTGATCCCCTGAACCAGAAGGAAAATAGGAGAAGGGGTGTGAATGAGTGGTGTGTTCTTCTCCACAAACAACCAAAGCTGAAGTGCCTTTGAATAAGGGACCTGTGAGGAATGGAGTTGACAAGGAAGCAGACTGGACCAAACACTGAAACAAACGAGTGTTTTACTAATAGGCTCAGATGCAAATACAAAACACAAGTCATCACAAGCAAACAGGGCAAAAAGGAAAAGGCAATTTCAATATCCAAAAACAGGCAATAGGGTCAAAATACCTGGCGAGCAAAGATCAAGGCAAGAGGGCGTAAACAGAGACAAGGTTGAAAAAGCAGGATATGGTCAAAAGCACAATAGACAAGGCAGGAATTAAGGCTTGGTAAGGCACAAGGTAGCAAAACAATGTGGCAATACTTCGCATGGTGGTCTGGGAGGTGGAGGTTTAAATAGAGTCTGTAAATGAGCAGCAGGTGAGATCAATATTCAGGAGAGTGTGATCTGTGTACTCTCCTGGGATTGGCTGAGTGAGAGTGTGGTTGCTGGGGGGTGAGTTGTGCTCATCCAATGGACCAGGAATTGCGGGCTTAAGGAGTGAAACATGAAAAGATTTAGATATGTGACAATAGCTAGGTAATTTCAGCTTATAAGTGACATCATTGATCTTCTTTAGGATAGGGAAAGGCCCAATATACTTAGCCATGAGTTTGGTACGTCCCTTAAAGTCACGGGTGGAGAGCCATACACGATCTCCTGGGACAAACTTGGGGTTGTCGCCTCTCCGTCGATCAGCGAAGCGTTTGTTGTCTTTTAGGACCTGTTCGATGCGCCGATGTGTTTGCTCCCACACCTGTTCACTACGGCACATCCAGTCATCCACAGCTGGAACGTCGGCAGTAGCAGCTGTCCAAGGTGCAAGTGGGGGTTGGTAGCCTAAAACGCACTGAAAAGGGGTTAGGCCAGTGGCAGAAGCGATAAGAGAGTTTTGTGCCATTTCGGCCCACGGGAGGTAACGTGACCAATCGGAGGGGTTGGTGTGGCAGTATATTCTGAGGTATTTTGCAAGTTCTTGGTTTGCTCGTTCACACTGTCCATTTGTTTGGGGGTGATAGCCTGAGGTGAGACTGACTGAAACACCAAGGTGCTCAAAGAAGGCTGACCATACCTGGGAGGTGAACTGGGGGCCTCTGTCAGACAATATAAGTTCTGGAATACCAAAGTTACGGAAAACATGGTGAAATAAGGCTTCTGCAGTCTGAAAAGCAGAGGGTATTTGTTTGAATGATATGAATTTAACAGCACGGGAAAAACGGTCTATGACGGTCATGATGGAGGTGTAGCCGTCAGATTGGGGCAAGTCAGTGACATAATCCACAGCAACATGGGACCACGGGCGTTCGGGTACAGAAAGGGGCATGAGTTTCCCAGCTGGAAGTGTTTTGGGTGTTTTACATTGGGCACAAAGGGAACAGGATGAAACATAATTGTGGACATCTTTGCTCAGTGATTCCCACCAATATCTAAGGGCGATTATTTGTTGTGTTCTGCGTTCTCCTGGATGACCTGATGTGAGAGAGGAGTGAGTCCAAGTAAGAAGTCTGGGACGAAACTGAGGGGGCACGTATAACTTATTAGGCGGGCATTGACTAGGGACAGTGATATTCTGGAGAGTAGTTTGGATTTCACTGTCGATGTCCCACTGAATTGCTAACACAAACACTTGGGGAGGAAGTATATTCTCTGGTTCTTCCTGAGGATAGCTCTCTTCTGAGTATAACCTGGATAAAATGTCTGCCTTGCCATTCTGGGACCCTGGCCTAAAAGTAACATGAAAGTTAAAACGGGAGAAAAAGAGTGACCAACATGCTTGTCTGGGGTTCAGTCTTTTGGCGGTTTTCAGGTATTCTAGGTTCTTATGATCGGTAAGAACCGTGACAGGGAACTTAGCGCCCTCAACCCAATGTCTCCATTCCTCGAAGGCCAGTTTGATTGCCAGCAACTCTCTATCACCTATACTGTACTTTTGTTCAGTGGGTGTAAGTTTGTGTGAATAGAAGGCTACTGGTAGAAGTTTGTTGGTTTTAGATGAAAGCTGGGAGAGAACAGCACCTACTCCGGCCTTGGATGCATCCACTTCTACCATAAATGGGCGGTCTGGATCAGGTTGCTGAAGTAAGGGTGCTGAAAGGAAGGCTCCTTTGAGGTTCTGAAAGGCTGACTCAGCCTTTGTGCTCCATGGAAGTGTTTTAGGTGCCCCTTTCAGGAGGGAAGTAAGAGGGGCGGCAATGATGCTGTAGCTTTTAATAAAACGTCTATAAAAATTGGCAA
Organism: Crenuchus spilurus; assembly: GCA_036984385.1. Lineage (NCBI taxonomy): Eukaryota > Metazoa > Chordata > Actinopteri > Characiformes > Crenuchidae > Crenuchus > Crenuchus spilurus. The sequence goes on from BRDA01089257.1 coordinate 2,644, forward strand.
AACCTAGAAACTTTTGAAGAGTTTTCACAGTAGTAGGGCGGGGCCAGTCCCGAATGATGGAGAGTTTACTATCATCCATGACAATACCCTGAGCACTGATAATATAGCCAAGATATGAAATTTTCGATACATGGAACTCACATTTCTCTGCTTTTATGCAGAGGTGGTATTTCAGTAAGCATTTGAGGACAGAACGAACATGTTTGACATGAGAATGATAGTCTCCAGAACAAATGAGAAGGTCGTCCATGTAAGCAAGGAGATACTGGCCCATCACGTCACGAAAGACCTCATTAATGAAAGCCTGGAAGACAGAGGGTGATATGGCCAGGCCGAAGGGCATGACAAGGTACTCATATGTCCCCCTAGAGGTGATAAAAGCTGTCTTCCATTTGTCACCCTCTTTTATGCAAATAAGGTTGTAGGCACTTCTGAGATCTAGTTTAGTAAAGATTCGAGCTCCTCTAAGAGCCTCTAGTGACGAGGGGATCAATGGTAAAGGGTAGGCATATTTTTTGGATATGGCGTTGACAGCTCTGTAGTCAATACAAGGACGAAGTCCTCCATCCTTCTTTTTGACAAAGAAAAACCCAGACGAGACAGGAGACTTGGATGGTCTAATAATGCCTTGTGTGAGGAATGGAGATGAAACCGGAGATGTGGTTATAATAAAAAGAGCTTTACTGAAGATTCAGACTGTACAAACAGGCAGATATACACAGAGACATATACATACAGGGCAGAGGTATCCAGAGGTCTTAGGCTGAGGCAAAGTCGAATGAATGAGAGCAGGGTCACAACACAAGGCAAAACAATCCAGGCAGAGGTATCCAAAACAGTAAGCAAGAGCGGGGTCAAGACCAACAAGGTGAGTATATAACAAGACAAGATATTCAGAGACAATGAGAAACGCTTGGTAAGTCACAGAGTGGCAATACTTCATGTGGGACTGGAGGTGAGGTGAGTATTTATAGGCTGGGTGTGATGAGGTCCAGGTGATGTCAATATTCAGGTGAGTGTGATCTGTGTACTGGTTTGTGATTGGCTGTGAGAGTCTGGGGCTGGGATGAGGCATGCTGGGAGTTGGAGTTCGTGGGTGAGTGGTGATTCCTGACATCACCCCTCCTCAAAGATCCTCTGCGGCCAGCAGAGGGCCGAAAGATGCGGGGGCGCCCCCGGGGTCGGGGACCAGGCTGTGAGGGATGTGAGCGGTGAAAGTCCGCAACCATGGCGGGGTCTAAGACATCAGCGGCAGGAACCCAGCACTGCTCCTCAGGACCGTATCCCTCCCAGTCGACCAGATATTCCAGGCCGCTTCTCCTGCGTCTTGATCTCAGCAATGAGCGGATGGGATAGATCCTATCCTCTGGCCCTTCAGTGGAGGGTTCTGTATTAGTGCAGACTGGGAGGTCTTCCAAGGGTCCTGAGACAACTGGTTTGAGCAAAGATACATGAAATGAGTTAGCCAGTCGATAATGTTTGGGTAATTGTAATTTATAAGTGACATCGTTTATTTTCTGAATAATAGTAAATGGTCCTATATATTTCTTGGATAATTTTGTACTTCCCTTTATGTCCTTAGTGGAGAGCCAAACTCGATCGCCAACTTGATAGGTGGGGTTGGGTCCTCGGTGGAGATCTGCGTACTGTTTATTTTTGAGGAGCGCCTCCTTGATGTGGGTGTGCGTCTCCTCCCAGATCTGCTCACTGCGGCGCATCCAAGTGTCTACTGCTGGGATGTCAGAGGTGGTAGCAGTCCACGGTGCCAGAGGGGGTTGGAAACCTAAGATGCACTGAAACGGTGTTAGGCCTGTGGCTGCTGAGATAAGCGAATTCTGGGTGATCTCAGCCCATATGAGAAATTGAGCCCAGTCCGAGGGGTTGTTGTGGCAGTAAAGCCTAAGGAATTTAGACAGTTCTTGGTTTGTTCTCTCACATTGCCCATTTGTTTGCGGGTGATAACCCGATGTCAGGCTGACAAACTCCAATGTGCTCGAAGAAAGCGGACCAGACATGTAAAGTGAACTGGGGACCTCAATCAGACAGGATGTTCTCTGGTATCCCAAAATTTCTGAATATGTGCTTAAACAAGGTTTTGGCAGTCTGGAATGCTGTGGGAATCTGGGTGAATGGGACAAACTTCACGGCTCTTGAAAACCGGTCGACAATGGTTAATATAACTGTGTAGCCTTCTGAGGCTGGTAAGTCAGTGACATAATCAACAGCTATGTGAGACCAGGGTCTATTGGGTACGGGAAGAGGTATAAGTTTTCCAGCAGGAAGTGTCTTAGGGGTTTTACATATGGCACATACTGAACACGACTTTACATACTCGTGCACATCTTTGGTTAGAGTCTCCCACCAGTACCTGAGGGCTATTATATCACGAGTTCTGCATTCTCCTGGGTGACCAGACGTGAGGGACGTTTGACTCCAGGTGAGTATTCTGGGCCTGAAAGAGAGGGGAACATAAAGTTTATCAGAGGGACATTGTTCTGGAATTTCTATATTTTGCAAGGCTTGGCGGATTTCGTCATCCACCTCCCACTGAATGGCAGAAACCACTATTTGGGGTCCAAGAATATTTTTGGGTTCTTCCGGTTCATATTCACACTCTGGGTACATACGTGAAAGGGCGTCGGCAATACCATTTTGAGAACCAGGTCTGAAGGTCACTTTGAACTCGAACCGTGCGAAGAACAATGGCCATCAAGCCTGACGAGGGTTGAGCCTTTTAGCCGTTTGGAGGTATTCAAGGTTCTTGTGGTCAGTATAGACGGTGACAGTGTGTTTGGCCCCTTCCAGCCAGTGTCTCCATTCCTCGAAGGCCAGTTTAATGGCTAGGAGTTCGCGGTCACCAATACTATAGTTTCTCTCGGTCGGTGTGAGCTTGTGAGAATAGAAAGCGACAGGGTGAAGACTAGGTTTTTCTCCGGTTTTCTGAGAGAGCACTGCTCCGGTTCCGATTTTGGACGCGTCAACCTCCACATAAAATGGAATTTCTGGATCAGGTTGTCGGAGTAAGGGTGCTGACATGAAAGCCTGTTTTAAGGTGGTAAAGGCTCGTTCTGTAGCCTCATCCCATTTCATAGATCTGGGTTTGCCCTTAAGGAGTGTAGATAGGGGGGCTGCGATGGTACTATAATTTCTTATGAAGCGACGATAGAAGTTTGCAAACCCCAGGAACTTCTGGACCTCCTTTATACTGGTGGGACGAGGCCAGTCGTTTATTACAGAGACTTTGTCATCATCCATCTTGATACCCTCTGTGGTGATCACATAGCCCAGATAGGAAAGCTTAGAGAGATGGAACTCACACTTCTCAGCTTTGACATATAGGTTATTTTGTAGGAGGCGTTGACGGACCGCACTAACATGTTTAACATGTGTGTCAGATCTGAAATAAACGAGAACATCGTCCATATAAACTAACAGAAATTGTCCGATCATGTCTCTGAGAACATCATTTATAAATGACTGGAATACTGAGGGACTTATACTGAGCCCGAAAGGCATGACAAGATATTCATACTGCCCCCTAGTGGTGATGAAGGCTGTTTTCCATTTGTCTCCCTCCCTGATTCTAACCAGGTTATATGTGCTTCTGAGGTCAAGTTTTGTAAATATGATGGCCCCCCACAATGTTTCAAGAGATGATGGAATTAGAGGTAATGGATATACAAACTTTTTACTGATGTTGTTGATGGCTCGATAATCTATACACGGTCTGAGACCCCCGTCTTTTTTCTTAACATAGAAGAAGCCGGATGCTGTGGGTGACATAGAAGGTCTGATAATACCTTGCTCCAGGGCCTCATCAATATACTGATTCATGGCTTGTTCTTCGGCTTGAGTTAGTGGGTAGGCTTTGGCTCTAGGGAGGACGGGGTTTTCAATGAAATCTATAGCACAGTCGTGTGGACGGTGTAGAGGGAGACCATAGATGGCTGGATTGGAAAATACCTCCTGAAGATCCTGATACTCCTTGGGAATAGAAATTTCTTGGTCTTGGTGAGGGCTCTCTATAGAAGTTGTGGAGGCGTGTACCTGGGGGTGTTCGATGCAATGTTCATGACAAAAGGGGGACCATTTTGTTATTTGTCTGTCTTTCCAAGAAATAACTGGATTTTGTTTCTCAAGCCAGGGGAGACCTAGAATGAGTGGAAAGTTAGATGAGTCCAATATCAACAACTGTATCTGTTCATGGTGTGTGGCGCTGGTGCTGATATGGAGGGGAGTAGTTCGGTTTTTGATATGTCCTGATCCTAAAGGATCTCCGTCTGGAGCCGTGATCCGGTAGGTGATGTCCAAAGGCTGAGTAGAAATGCCATGTTGCGAGACGATGTCTTGTCGGATGAAATTGCCTTCTGCTCCTGAATCGATTAGAGCTGGAACAGAGAATGATTCATTAAAGCAGTATATAGTTACTGATATAGTTAAAGATTTGGAAATAGTACCCATGGTGGGCAGGCTCACCGTATTAGCACATGAACTATTACGGTTCATGTGCTTTCCCGGTGTAGAGGCTCGGTTTTTATTTGGACAGTTCTGGGCCAGGTGTCCAGGTTGTCCACAATACAGGCATAATCCTTCCATCCGACGGCGTTGTTTCTCTTCTGGGGTGAGCCGCGTGAAATCGCACTGCATGGGTTCTGATGTCTCTTTAGTAGAATGAGGTGGTGAAGGCACAAAGCGATGAAGAGTTCTGGATCTGGGTTTTCTTTCACGGAGTAGGTTATCGATTCTGATACTCGACAAGCGAGTTCAGCCTGGATCTCTTCATTCAAGCCTTGGTGAAATAGTACAAGAAGGGGTGCCTCTTGCCACCCAGCAGCAGCAGCTAATGTGCAAAACTCGATCGAATAATCAGTAACAGTTCGACGACCCTGTTTTAATCTAGTGAGGCTCTCACCACTTGCTCTGTCTTGGTGTGGATGATTAAACACTGCTTTAAACTCTTTTACAAAGTCTTGATACGAAGACTGAGATATGTGGTCCCACACTGCAGTGGCCCAATTACGTGCTTTGCCAGTGAGACGGGAGATTACGAAGGTAATCTTCCGATAGTCAGACATGGAAAGTTCATTAGAAAAACAGATCTCACAATTGAGCAGGAAGCTGGCGCATTCCTCAGGTGAGCCATCGAAGAGCTCCGGTTTGCTCACCTTGAGAAAGGAGAATGCTTCCGGTCTGGGAGCTGCTGGACTTTGAACTTGAACTTGAGCAGGAAGTGTTGGATTCTGACGTTGGGCTGTCTCAGTAAGAGCCTGCAGAGAATTACCGATCTGGTTGAACTTTCCAAGGAGGTCAGTTTGTTGTTTAGACATCTGGTCTAAAGTAAATGCCATCTCTTGTAGCTGAACTTGATGGTGACCCAATAACTGACCTTGAGAGGTAACTGCCTTTTGTATCGCGTCTGAATCTGGAGATAGCATGTTTTTTGAAGGCGAAGTATTTTGTGAGGAATGGAGATGAAACCGGAGATGTGGTTATAATAAAAAGAGCTTTACTGAAGATTCAGACTGTACAAACAGGCAGATATACACAGAGACATATACATACAGGGCAGAGGTATCCAGAGGTCTTAGGCTGAGGCGAAGTCGAATGAATGAGAGCAGGGTCACAACATAAGGCAAAACAATCCAGGCAGAGGTATCCAAAACAGTAAGCAAGAGCGGGGTCAAGACCAACAAGGTGAGTATATAACAAGACAAGATATTCAGAGACAATGAGAAACGCTTGGTAAGTCACAGAGTGGCAATACTTTGCGTGGGACTGGAGGTGAGGTGAGTATTTATAGGCTGGGTGTGATGAGGTCCAGGTGATGTCAATATTCAGGTGAGTGTGATCTGTGTACTGGTTTGTGATTGGCTGTGAGAGTCTGGGGCTGGGATTAGGCATGCTGGGAGTTGGAGTTCGTGGGTGAGTGGTGATTCCTGACACTTGTTCTAGGGCCTCTTGGACATAGGAATTCATGGCTTTCTCCTCCTCTTGTGTAAGAGGATAGGCTTTAGCTCTGAGTAGGACTGGGTTATCAATAAAATCAATGGAACAGTCATAAGGTCGGTGGGGGGGTAGTACTTGGGCTACTGGTTTTTTAAAAGCCTCTAGCAAGTCTGTATATTCCCTAGGAATCACAATGTCTCGGTTGATTAGCGGGCTTTCTACGGATGTGGAGGAAATGTTGAGGCATGGATGAGCACAGCAATGGGACAAACATTATGGTGACCATTTAATGATGTCTCTATGGGCGCAGGAAATGATAGGGTCATGTTTTTCTAGCCATGGCAGTCCAAGGATGAGGGGGAAGGTAGAGACATTCAGGACTAAAAACTGAATCTGTTCTCTGTGTGTGGCACTGAACTGGACAATCATGGGTGCTGTGAGACAGTTTATTTGGACTGAACCCAGGGGTTTTCCATCTAGAGCTGAAATCCGAAAAGTGCCCTGCAAAGGTTGAGTAGGGATGTTGTGTTTAAAAACAACATCCTGATGTATGAAGTTGCCTTCACATCCGGAGTCAATTAAGGCTGGAATAAAAAAGGTTGCATTAGAGTAGATAATCTGAATATCTTGTTGAAATGATTTTGAAATGAAACCCATAGTGGGCAGGCTCACCGCATTGGCGCATGGATTGTTATCCATGCGCCTTCCCGGTGGAGGAGCACATCTAGCAGAGGGTCGCGCAGCACAGTCTTGAGCGAAGTGTCCCGGCAGACCGCAATACATGCACAAGCCCTCTCTGCGCCTGCGTTGTTTCTCCTCCTGCGTGAGACAAGTGGAGTCACACTGCATCAGCTCCAGATGATCTCTGGGATGTTGAGGTAGTGGTTGTAATGCTCTAGGGTACAGTCTCTGTCTAGGTTTTCTCTCTCTGAGCAGATGATCGATCCGAATACTCATATTTATTATAGAGTCAAGGGAAAGCGCGTCATCCCTACATGCTAATTCAGTCTGAACATCCTCATTTAACCCATTCCGGAACATAACCCGTAGAGCGGGTTCATTCCAACCACTAGAGGCAGCAATGGTACGAAATTCCAGCGCATAATCCCTCACAGTGCGTTTACCCTGACGGAGCTTAGGCAGGAGTTCACCGCTAGTTTTATCCTGGAGAGGGTGGTCAAACACAGTCTTGATTTCCTGAATGAAGTCAGCATGAGGAGAAATGGATAATCTAGGCCAAACCGCTGTGGCCCATTGTTTGGCTCTACCGGTGAGACGGGAAAGAACAAAGGCGTTTTTCTCCTGGCTAGTGAGGTTTTGGTATGAGGAAAAGTATACATAGCAATGGAGCAGGAACCCGGAACAGAGGTCAGGGGAGCCATCAAACTTCTCCGGTTTACTAACTTGGAAAAGCTGCTGCACGACCCCTCTGGGAGTTTGTACTGGTTGGGCAGGACCAGGAAGAGGTGAGCGCTGTAATTGTTCAGTCAGTGTATGCAAGCTGGAGGCCAGCTGGCCGATCTGTGTTTGTTGTTCCGCTAGCTTAGCGGATAGCGTCTCCATCGACATGGCTACTTCCTGTAGCGATTGTTGATGGTGTCCCAAGAGCTGGCCTTGAGATGATATTGCTTTTTGTATTGCATCTGAGTCTGCAATCTGCATTGTAAAAGGCGAAGTATTTTGTGAGGAATGGAGTTGACAAGGAAGCAGACTGGACCAAACACTGAAACAAACGAGTGTTTTACTAATAGGCTCAGATGCAAATACAAAACACCAGTCATCACAAGCAAACAGGGCAAAAAGGAAAAGGCAATCTCAATATCCAAAAACAGGCAATAGGGTCAAAATACCTGGCGAGCAAAGATCAAGGCAAGAGGGCGTAAACAGAGACAAGGTCGAAAAAGCAGGATACGGTCAAAAGCACAATAGACAAGGCAGGAATTAAGGCTTGGTAAGGCACAAGGTAGCAAAACAATGTGGCAATACTTCGCATGGTGGTCTGGGAGGTGGAGGTTTAAATAGAGTCTGTAAATGAGCAGCAGGTGAGATCAATATTCAGGAGAGTGTGATCTGTGTACTCTCCTGGGATTGGCTGAGTGGGAGTGTGGTTGCTGAGGGGTGAGTTGGGAGTTGGAGTGACGGAGGGGAGCATGAATCCTGACAGGACCTAACCCACTATTGCATCCCAGGTGCTACAGCTGCTGGCTGGTGGCTATTGCCCCCTAGTGTTTGTTTACTCATTAGCAAGCATGGGTTAAACGGACAAATTTCCGAATGGTGAGGACTAAATATTCATGGGGCAGCCCTGGCATGGTGGTTAGGGATCTGGTACTGTGACCTGCAGATCACTATTTCAATCTCCTCACAGGACATAACTGAAGTGCCCTTGAGCATGGCATTTAAGCCCCAACTGCTCCATTGATGTTTTGGATAGGATATGGGCTGCCTACTGTTTTGGGCACGTGTATTCACTAGTGCGTGTTTCACTGCACAGATGCCTGTGCATTTTCACTTTCTTCACATTGCTCAGTTAGCTTTTGAATGGTACAAAGCTGAACCAGATTGATTCTATTATGGAAGCGTGGACCATTATTTCATGGACTAGAAAGGAATTGTGGGAACATGATATGTGTCACGAAAGCCCCTCATCCAAGCTGTATCTATAGACCACTTTCAGAGTACAAACCCCAAGATTCTGAGTCGTTCTACCATCATGTGACCTTCTCTAAGTTTGCCTATGAACTGCCATGCCCAGAATTCCCAGAAGGGCCTGATCACCCATGTGACTGAAAGCCAAGCTGTTGCATATTGGACTCTCATTAGCATTGCCATATAAGCTTTACCATGGGCATTACTCATAGCTCAATGTGATAACAAAGCCTTCCTCCACATATACTCTAAAGAATTCCTCTCCTGCAGGGTTTTGCCCTGTTCTGTTATTTTGTTTAGCCTAAAATAGCCTTGTTAGCATGTAGCCTTGTCATCCCTGTTTTACATTGAACATTGTTGACCTTCATGTTCTTATTAGTATTATTAGTATATACTGTTTATCTTGTTAGACTAGTTTGCTTTGTTTCTTGTTTATTTTGTTACCCTTGTTCCTTTCTTATCTTGTTAGCCTAGTTACTTTAGTTGTTTATTCTGTTTGCCTTGTTAGCATGCAGCCCTGTTGGCCTTTTTTGCCTTGTTGTTTACCATCATCGCTTGCTCTTACCTTGTTATTTCTCACGTGTGTATGACTCTTTTAATGTTTATCGTTAATGAGTTCTGTTTTTCCCTTTATTAAAACTTAACTCTCTTTAGTCACCTCTCCCACTGGCAGCAAATTAATGAAATTCAGCAAAAATACTTATATAACTCTGCTAGATTTTATCTTAGAAACAAAATGAAACATACACCATAAATATTCAAAAGTCTACTTATATATATAAATTGAATCTAAATATTTTTAGATATTTGTGAGAGGAGCTTGAATAAGCAGTGACACATCTGTGAGTGCGAGTTACACAGCTGCGCATATTTTTCCACCAAAAGACAGAATCTGTCATTTATATGATAATGACATGCTAATTCCAGACATTCCATTTTTTGGTTCTAGTATTCAGGAATCTGTGGAATGTTGATGAACAAAGCCTCTCACCTGAGGTGAACCTGAACAATAGACTTCTCCTGAGTGTTTCACACCTATCTCATAAATATTTAATCTAAGAACCACTGAATGAGTAAAACACCTCACATTAGTTAAGCTTTAGACATAAAACCACATACAATGTCTAAAAACTGTAATGAGCAGTGTGTAGCCAACACCTCTGTTTATTCAGTTCTGAGCTCAAAAGTCTTGACTAGAAATGTTTAGAGTGTTTTTTTCACAATATATCAGCACATCTGAAAACAGGTTTTTAGAAAGTCTAAGTGTAGAGCAGATTTAATCAGAATATAGATTTATGACACTCTTACTGTTTTGACTCGAGTTTGTGCTGAACTAAAGCCTGTGTAACACTTTGGATAAAAATAATTTATATAATAAGTCAAGGCATATCAGACTACATCAGAGTGTCTGAAATACCCTCAGAGTCCACGGCATTACCTGTGCACATCTTCAGTGTCCTTGTGCTACATAACAGAGTGTTTTAAAAATGTATTCTCCTCCTCTGCAAACATGGAGGTGGGACAGCTTGTTGACATACTAGTCTGTGTTGTGACAAAATTATGTCTGAACTTGAATTTCTGGAGGAATCTGTCCAAAGCCTGCTGTCTGTAGATGTTTCCTCAGGTCAAAATGCTTTGAAAGTCTGTTAGAATTGCAAATGAGCTGGCAGGGGGAAGTATGGTTTCCTTTTCCTTTTCTGGAATTGATGACTAATGTGATTAGTCAACAAGGGGAATAATAGAGAAAACATAAAAGCAGATAAAATATGGTGATATTCACATCAGGAAATATTCATATACAGACTGGATTACACGAGGGCTCTGCTCTAATGTTTATCAGGCTGAAATGTCTACTGTTTTTGCCAAATTCAGCACATTTCTGATCATTTTAGTCCTGTTCATGTACAAATCCAACCTTGTGTTGGAAAATAAATATATGTGGCTGCTTCTGCTAGCTGTAGTTAGTGTTCTCTGCCCCCTAGTGTGGGTAACTTTGCTTCTTCCAGTGGATCACTCTTACTTACATTTGATGCCTTCTATAGAGTGGCACAGTATCTTGGTCTTTTGTATGTTAGCCTCTCAGAAACGTCTCAAGTCTCCAACTTGGGTTAGTTTCTATGTTCTAATCACATCTGTGTGGATTTCCTCTGGAGTGTCATCCCACAGTCCAAAGACATGGAGGTCAGGTGTACTGGGTACTCCTGGTGTGTGCCCAGTGATGGACTGGTGCCTGTACTTTTGTTGAAGTACCATAGCCTTATTAGAAGAAGTAAGAAACCACACATGACAGGACACATCGGCTTCACTCAGGACCTGTCCTGCTTTTTTATGTTTCCTCTGGTAAACAGTGAACAATACAAGTGTTCCGGATTATGCACCTAACCTAATAACAGTGCCCTGTCCTTGCTTTGGCAAAGATAGAGCTGTTCTGTTCCCAGTGGTGGGGTAGCGATCTCATAACATCCCTGAACAGTTCTAAGTAGAAGATAATGAATGGATGGATGCCTTCTATAGTTTCTAAGTGCTGACTGGTCATAGATTGGAAAACCAGTAAAGACATCACTTCCAGTTTTGGCTGCACCAAAATAAAATCCCAAAAATTACATTGAAAGCCACAGAATGGATCTTGGTTTTGGTCAGACTAGTGAGTCTGTTTTATAAGGTTATTTATTTTTTAATTCATTAATTATATTAAAATTATAATAATAAATAAAATATATTTGGGCATTAAGTGCAATACATTCATTCAGTTGATGTGAGGAGTGTAGAAGTGACTTTAGTCTTGTTTGTAGATCTGCAGGTGGAGGTTTCTGAGACACTGATGGAGGGAGATAAAGTCACTCTCACATGTAAAACCACCTGCAGACCGACCTACAGTCCAACATTCATCTGGTACAGAAATAAGCAACCTTTATCCTCCAGTACTGAGCAGCTCAGCCTGCAGAAGGTCAGTGAGGATACAGGCAGGTATCAGTGTGGTCTATGGGGTCAGAACCATCGTTCTCCTGAGGTCTCTCTTAATGTCAGATGTAAGTACAGATTCATTCTTTCATTCACTTTCAGAAAACTAACAAATCTGTCATTCAGTGCTGTGTAGATGCCCAACTTATTTTACATTCAACTAATTATCTATTAGAATCAGCTTAATTATTAGGTACCCTTACTCAACCCTAACCTTAATCCCTAACATTAACCTAAAACCTAAACCTAACAGTAACTCTCATCCTAACTCTAATGCTGGTCCTAAACCCAACTATACCCCAATACTAAAGTATTAATTCAACAGTTTGTTAGTAATGTTAACCACATCTAATATATCACAATTTAATCTAATATATCACAATAGTACACAATACTACAGCTGTTTACTTTTCACCAGATGTTCAGTGTATATTTCACACAAGAGGACAACATTATGGGACATAAGTATATCTCATATTCTAGTGATTAATAGTGTTTAATGAGGTTGTTTATGGACTAATATCTCCTATTCTAGAGATTAATAGTGTTTATTGAGGTTGTTTATGGACTAATATCTCCTATTCTAGTGATTAATAGTGTTTATTGAGGTTGTTTATGGACTAATATCTCCTATTCTAGTGATGAATAGTGTTTATTGAGGTTGTTTATGGACTAATATCTCATATTCTAGTGATTAATAGTGTTTATTGAGGTTGTTTAGGGACTAATATATCCTATTCTAGTGATTAATAGTGTTTATTGAGGTTGAGGTTGTTTATGGACTAATATCTCTTATTCTAGTGATTAATAGTGTTTATTGAGGTTGTTTAGGGACTAATATATCCTATTCTAGTGATTAATAGTGTTTATTGAGGTTGTTTATGGACTAATATCTCCTATTCTAGTGATTAATAACGTTTATTGATGTTGTTTATGGACTAATATCTCCTATTCTAGTGATTAATAGTGTTTATTGAGGCTGTTTATGGACTAATATCTCATATTCTAGTGATTAATTGTGTTTCTCTAGGTTGTTTATGAACTAATATCCCCTATTCTAGTGATTAATATTGTTTATTGAGGTTGTTTATGGACTAATATCTCCTGTTCTAGTGATGAATAATGTTTAGTGAGGTTGTTTATGGACTAATATCTCATATTCTAGTGATTAATAGTATAATAATGTAGTAATCTGCAATTTTAGTACATCCACTACATGTCCCTTCTCCTGAGATCTCTACCTTGCCGTGGTGGAGAAGCTTGAGAGAACCTTTGAATCTAAGAGTGATACCATCTGGAGCTATGCTCCTGGTAGGGCCACCCTTGATGGTAAGGTCAAAGAGGAGGTTCCAGACAAAGAGCGATCACACTCCCCATCCAAAGGGACCTGGAACTGTGGGCTGCAGCATGGTTCTTACAGCTTTTGGTGTTAACATGCTTAGCTGCTAATAACACTGGATGTTGATTTTTATGATGAGATGTATGCTAGATGCAACTTAATATAACATCGAGTCGACTGCAGGGCTGACAAGAGATTGGGATGCTTAGTCAGTCTATTTATCCCACAGAGCACAAATGAAGTCAAAAACTAAGAATGTCATACTGGCTCGGACGTCGCCCAGGATAAAACGGTCCACGGTACTCACTGTGAGAGACAGGGTGGGTTTTAAGAAGTGTACTACTGGCTCATTAAAGGTCGTATTACGCAACACAACAAGGAAAGATGAAGAGAAGCTAAACAGTAGACTTCGTGTCAAAATTGGACAATGGAATGTGAGGGGTCTAAACTCACTTGGTAAGTTATC
>BRDA01089258.1:0-17356 GCA_036984385.1 Crenuchus spilurus
ACACACACACACACACACACACACACACACACACACACACACACACACACACACACACACACACACACAGGTTTGATTTTGTACAGTATCTAGACATGGAGTCATACACATGTACCTACAGTACATATACCTGATGATAATACATCCCATATGTGTATATTGTCATTTTAAAAAGCCTTGTATCTCCAAAATGAAAACTTTAGAGGAGTGAGCAGAATTCTTAACTTTTTTAAATATAATTTTATTTCAATTTTTTTTTGCCAATTTTTATCCCCTTCCCAATGTAGTAGTAGCCAATTGGCCCATCCCCTCTGTTAGGACTTTCCCCATCACTTTTGCAATGTCCCTGACTCTAGGAGGGTGAAGACGAGCACAAGCCTCCTCCGTTGTGTGTGATGCCAGCCACCGCCTCTTTTCGAACTACTGCTGATACACTGTCACTTGGGAGCCTAACATGCTCGAAAGATTCCCAGCTCCGTATGGACCAATCAGTAGATGCCAGCGGACATTGCCATATGAAAGTGATAGGGAGAGAGAGCGCCATCTACCCACCCAGAGAGAGCACTGACAATTTTTGCTCTCTTGGGCTGTTGATGGCAAACAGCATGACTGGGATTCGAACTTGCGATCCTCTGGTCATAGTGATCAGCGTCGTAGCCTGCTGAACCACTCAGGGCACTCAGTTAACAGCATTCTTACCTTAAGTAATTTTGCACAATTTCTGTTAGAGACCACATGATGAATTTTACATACCAACAAAGTCTGTAGGGGTCCTGGAATATTCCAAATGTACAATAAAAATGATTATAAAAGGTTTTGTCCTGATATTGATGGTATGTTAGGACTAATGTATATTAAGGATCATGTGTATTATATATGTATATATGAATTTATACGTGGTCATAATATTATCAGAATATTATGACCATTCCTAGTTTGGATTTGAGCTAACAAAGTGTTATTATTTTTAAAATGCAGAAATAAGTATTGTGAATGTTTTGAAGAACAAATGCTTTGTTTATTATTCCTGATTTGTAAAATCCAGACAAATACATGTTGGCATTTGTGTCATTTGACTGAGCAAGCTGAGGGACATGGATGTGTTCTGTAAGGTCAGCTTAGACAAACAGATTTGCTCTAGTGAACACAGACAGAACATGTGTGTGTCTTATAAATACCCTCGTCTGTCTCTGGGGGGATAAGGCTGGGGGATTTGAGATGTGTAGAGGAATTCCACAGAGGTCTGAGAGTCAAGCCTAAAATCAGTGCTGTGACGCCGCAGTTGTCCTGAATGTTGAAGTAGTCTGACTGCACCATCCATCATGGACTATTACGGCTGCCCCTGATGTACAGTTTTCCACACAGCTCCTACAGAGGGCACTTTAGATATTTACTCTGTAATGACAAAGCTTTCTGTATGTCCTGATTTGATATGTTCAGATTATTGTTAGATAATGGTGTCCTGGGTATGTGGTGCGGGGTGTTTCGGTCCCTCTGCCTCATTCTTCCAGCATGCTGTCATCTGTTTTCATTACCGCCAGTGGAGACAACAGTCTGGTCAGGCAGGACAGGCTGCAAGGCTAGAATAATAGGCCCACTCCATCTGTCGCAAGAGTGGAGAGCCTGAGGAGAGAAAGAGGAGGGGGGAGAGAGAGACAGAGAGAGAAAGAGAGAGAGACAGAGACAGAGAGATCGATCGATCAACAGTGGGTCAGTTTGTTGAGAGCCACAGTGGGCATTGCAGTACTGGGGTCACATGACTGAAAAACCTTTATTGTTAATGAGGTGGCGCAGTGGGAGAGGTCCTGTTACCATCCCATACTCGGTTGTACTGCTCACATCACTGACTGATTAATAGTGTGAGGAGAGATGCTTTACTGTGCACACATTAGGAGAGCCTCAGGATCTTCATGTGATCCTAACCACAGCCAATCAGAATCTACAGGGCTCCTTCAGTCTGCAATTTGCAGTTACAGGATCCACCATAAAACAAAACATATAAAAAAGAGTGGTTTGACTTACTGCTTGCTAACTAGTCTCACAGAATGTTTGGTCTGATTAGGTGTCCTTGTAAGCAGCGTTTTGATGTGAAGTATGGTTGTTCTGAAAATATTCATTAAATTTGTTACATTTTTGCCCATTAAAATGAATGAGGTAGAAAAGTAGACACCCATTTTACTTCTGCTTGACCGACAGACACCATTTCACATACCCTGTCTAAGGACAGACCCGCGAGCATGAATGAGTTCTGACCCACACTCATCTATTTGTCTTTTTCCTATTCCTCTTTCCTTCCATAGACTTCCATTCATTTGTTGGCCTACCTAAACCCTATTTTTTCCTTACACTACAGCCAGCAAACTGCCTGTAGTCACTCGGCACAAATCCACAAACTCTAATCCACAGTCATATTGACTCCTCTGTGTCGTTTATAAATCCCTCATTCCTCCCATAGACTTCTATTCATTTTCAACAACACCTTGCGACCACCTCAGATACTCTAGCAACCAGCAGGGATGCCATAGCAACCACTTAACAACAGCCTAGCAACATGATAGCAACCATGTAGTCACAGTCTAGCAGCCACTTAGCAACCACATGGCAACAGCCAATTAACCACATTGCAATCACTTTTCAACCACCAAGGAACACCATAGCAACCACCTTGGATACCATAGCAACCATTTAGCAACCATGTCACAGCCGGTCATCTGCCTGGAAACTGCCTTAGCTGTGCAGTCCCTCTGCATTTTCTTCAGGAAATGCAAACTTCTAGTTGTAATGAATCTACCCCAAAATGCGACCTTTTATAGCAGGTGTAAAATTGAACAAGCTCTGTAGAATGTTGGCAAAAACTATTGTAAAACACGGTGCCTGTCTAGAACCAGAACTGGACACCCCTGACCTGAAAGTTTCCTTGCTTATACTGACAGTTACATTTCTGCAGAACTTTTCTAGATACTCAAGTTATTTTGACACTGAACCAAGCCAACACCAAACCAATGCTCAAAATCCAACTGAATGATGTGAGCACAGAACACTCACTACGTATTAACTATTCGACAGAGAGGTGAGAAGAGTTTTGAAGTTCAGGATGAAATGTAATGAGAAAATCCAAGTACTAACCAAACCCAAACCTACTTAGTATCACTGAATTTGAATGTTATGGTATGCAGCTGCTGTGCCTGCTTTATATTTTGATATTTCATATTCTCAACAAAAAAAGCCTAAAAAACAGAGTGATTTAAAAGCTTTTAAAAGTATCTTGAAATGGACTAAAAGTTAAAAATGCACTAAAAAGATTTGTATATATTTTTCAATATATATTACCTGGTGGATTACCTTTTTAATATTTATTTAAAGCATTTTAAAAATCTGGTTAAATTATAAATAAAAATAAAAGTAATAATAATAAAAATAAAATAATAATAATAATAATAATTGTTGTTGTTGTTTACTGACTTTGGGTGTGTGACCCTTCTCAATTATATATAAAAGGACCCTTTTAGGGTGGCCATGTGCTATCTACAAAAAACATGCACTGGCATTAGAAAGCAGCTGATCTGTGAGCTTTTCCTCACTCACAGGTATGGTGAGATCAGGGACAGTGTAATGCTGACTGTGCTTTTTGGCCAGTGTGGTTTTTCTACAGTATAGATAAGGTTGTAATCCACAGCGGAAAGGTGTGGCACATGGACGAACAGGCCTCCACCACAACCCCCTGCATCCAGCAGATAGAGGACAGAATCCATCTATCCAAAATCCCCCTCTCTTCTCTTCATGGTGTATATTAACGATCAGATCATTCATCTATCCTGCAGGTTATCACAGTGCATGGGCAGAGGTCTAGGCTAATGGAGTCATTCCTAGCAATGCAGAGAGAGAGAGAGAGAGAGAGAGAGAACGAGTGAGGGTGTGTGTGTGTATGTGGGGTTTGAACAGGGAGAAGCTGAACTGCATGCCGTTTGCCCCCCGGCGTGAACAATCCATCTCAAATTGATCTCACAACTGGCTGCAGCGGGGCACTCCGAATCAATCTCAAATTGATCTCAGTGCCAGAGGTGGAGAAAACTAGCAGCGAACCTTATCAAAAATATTGTGGTGTTGGGCAAATCTGACAGGCAAACTTATCACAGAGGAGCAAAGGAAATGGGCTCAGAGACCCTCAGGCACTGAGACAGGACAGCCCCCTGCTACTGTGCAACACACACAGACACACACACAGACACACACACACACACATATGATGCACCCTGGTTCACGCCTGCCAGCTGAGACTCCCCACACACAGACACACACACACACACATATACACACACGTTTAGACATTCCTCAATCACATACACACTTATACACACGTGTTTAGACATTTTCCACCCACACAAACTTTTGTTTAGACATCCCTGCACCACACACTCACACATCCTTGAAACACACACACACACACACACACACACACACACAGACTTGTGTAGACATCCCTGAATCATAAACACATACACAGACATGGAAACATCCCAGAAACACACACATACGTGCTTGTATACACGTCCGTAAACTCCCCTCCACACACACACACATCCACACTTGTATAGACATCCCTGAACCACACACACTTGTTTAAATATCCTCCACCTACACATACACTCCTTCACTACTTTTTATTTTATTCCCAGTCACATTCACACTCTGGCCTGTGGCAGACAGGCTGTTGACAGGGAGATAATAAGTCATTTAATCTGTTTAAAGCGTCAGTGTGTGTGAGTCCTGAGAGGCTCTGATCGATGCAGTCATACATTAAGAGCTTTTCTACTGGATTTCTCCCTGGAGAAAACAAACCAATACACAAATAAACAAATAAAAGCATCTCACCCCTGCTCAGAATACAAAGTGCCCTGGCTTTGGATCATTAATGCAGGCGCTGTAGTGGATTGGTGATGATGTAAAATAAAGCCATCTGCCTTTGACAGGAATAAAGGCATGTTCTTCTTAAAAAATAAATAAATCAGGTCTTTTACAGTTTGATCTAAATAAGGACTATACAGCTCTTGCACTAAATATAAGAAAAAAATGATGTTGCAGATCTATTATTTGTAGTCAGTTAACTTTATTAATCCTCTGGGAAATCACTGAGTTACAGCACCGACAAAAAATTACTAAATCACACGTATTAGCTGGTGCTGTAGACATGAACAGCATTTATCAGATGCTTAAAGGCTTAAACAACACTGTGAGTTCCCAAATGGGCAATTAAATACAGTAGAATATTTATGAAGAGTAATTTTTTTTTTATATTGGTAATTAATTAATTTAATGCATTTACATAATAAGTCAGTCAGTCATAACTGACATAATTAAATGATAAAAGGCCATGCATTGACTTTTAAATACTCTTAAATATTTAAAAAGTTAAGCACTTTCAAAGTTCTTCATTAAGAAAATATAAACATATAACAATGCATTTAAATGGTTGTGTCCACCAGGCTCTGTGCTTTATTATTATGAACATTGTGAACTCCATTTAATTCAATTATTTTTTAATTGATTCAGTTGAGTAAGACTTGAGTGACTTTGACAAGGGCCAAATCATTATGGCCTGATGACTGAGTCAGAGCATCTCTTAGACAGTAAGAATAAAGCCCGTATGGCTCAATTGAGCATCTGTGGTACGTGCTGGAGCAAGAAGTCTGATCCAGACCATTTCTACCATGCTTACAGGATCTGCTGCTAATGTATTGGTTTCAGATACTGAATGGAGCCTTCAGAGGTCTTGTAGAGTTCACGTCTCGATTGGTCAGTTCTGTTTGGATGACCAACATCATATTAAGGATATTTGTCATAAGGTATTGCCTCATAATTGTATAGTGTATATTTGTCCAGATCTGATAACACTTAGACTGACAGTAGATTGAAAAAATACTGTACTGTATCTTACTGGAAGCCATTGGACAGAAGCTGACCCTCACCTTATAGAGTATAGAACAGAAGACTCTGTCTGCATCTGATCTGCAGTGTATGTGACTGTGCACTGGCCTGCCTTGTGAAATCTTACAGTCAGCACGATGGTTGTAATAGAGGTTAGCTTGGGTTTAAAGACTCTGTTATTGGACAGTGACACTGCTGCCACAGGCCACAGAGGCAGGCAGTGCTCTGCAGCCCTCAGACTGCCACTATCAGCCACCCTTATCAGTGCTCCGGGCACAGGACTACAGTATAGAGCTACAGGGATAAATCACCCCCCAGCCTTTGTTTGTGTGTGTGTGTGTGTGTGTGTGTGTGTGTGTGTGTGTGTGTGTGTGTGTGTGTGTGTGTGTGTGTGTGTGTGTGTGTGTGTGTGTGTTTCAAATACTGAAACAGTGCAGTCTTGTGCAAATGCTTGAAATCTCCCCAGGTCAAATTAAGATTTATTGATTTTCGAAGTAAAAATAATTGAACAGATGCTGTATAGAGGACGAATGTCTACACATTTTAATGTGCAGTTACTATGTATTGACTGAATTGAACTTATTAACTTGTGCAAAAAGTTATGGTTAAATGTACTGTGTGGATAAAAGTATTGGGACACCACTTCACTCCTTGTTATGAATGTTATGTCATTCAAGTGATATTAAAATAAATTATCCAGTTTTGTTAGAGTAACTGTTTATACTAGATTTTGGAGCATTGCTGTGAGGATATTTCAAAAGTACTGGATGGAGAAATCACAGATCCACTACTCCACAGCTCAGTGCTTGGCGACTTTATGCCCATCTAGTCCACACCTGGCATTAGACATGGTGCCAATAGGTTCATGTTTAAGTGCTCCAAAGAGTCCTATTCTATTGGCAGTACTATTCTACATGGAGACAAGCTGTCTGTGTTTGTATGTCTGTGTTTGAGTCAACAATTTAAATTAGCTGAATGTATTCATTAGAAGGGGTGTCCACAAACATTTGGACATACAGTGGGTTTTATATAGTGGATATAATTTTTTTTCCCCAAAATATATTACATTCAGAAAATAAATAGAAATTGTGCAGATTGTTTCCAGTTAACTGGGAATGGGTCTCGGAGCATCAGGCTGTAGCTGGTCCTGCTGAGTAAAAGGAAGATAGGAGGTGGCGCCAAACCCCTGGACAACAGGACTGGAACTGAACTGCTGTTTGTGGGTAGGAAGAGAGGAGCACTGTAATGTCAGCTGAAAGCAGCAGAGTAAGAAGGCAGGTTAGTTCTTGCAGGTGAATGGCTGTGATTGGTCAGATTCTTCAATGAATGAATTGAGTCTCATGACAGAACTTATACTGTTTCCATACGGCTGCTGCCTAGAAGTCAGGCATTTATAATTGAAGTACTGAAATGCAAAAGTTTTTGGCACCCTTCAAATGTAATGACTCTGTAACAACCAACCAACCACAATGGGTACCCCAGCAACAAGGTTTAGACAGCATAGCAACCACCTGAATTACCATAGCAACACCATATCAACCACATAGCAAAAACAGTTGCTTATTGACCAACTTATTGACGACATAGCAACAGCCTAGCAACTGCTTGAAAGTGGCAATTTTAGCTGCACCATCATTCTGACTTCCTTCTAGTTGTAATCTGATGTTTTGTTTAAATTAACAGACAATTTACAGAATTGTTTACATTCATTTTTCACAGAACTGCATGACAGCAGTCAATACATAATTATGGTCTGTGCTACTGCTACTTAGTCAAGACTGTAAGTAGGATTTAGGAAGCATTTAGTTCAATTCAGTTGCTAGATTCAGTCTATTTCATTTGATTCAACTTTATTACAATCCATTCAGTTTAATTAGGATTGATTCAGTTTGCTTCAACCCGTATAGTGCTGTTTACAGCAAACATTTTCACTAAACAGGTTTACAGAAATGTGGGTCCAAACCCCTAGTGAGCATAGCTAGAACAGAAATAACTCCCTGAGTGTAGGAAGAAGCCTTGAGAGGAATCAAGGTTAGCTGGAGAAGCTGGACTCATAACATGCAGGATAAGGGGATATTGAGCTCTTCATACTGTATGTTCACTATATTACAGACCGTAGCTCACTGCACGCTGCCATGCCACATTCCTCCATCCACGAGACTGAGCATGACTCAGAGTTCACGGCCTGTGCTAATGGAGGCCTGAATGCATCGGGCATTCTTTGAGAGGCATCTGCTGGAGGATTGGGTGCTGAGTAGAGATGGCAGTAAAACAAGCAGAGAAGGATGGAAATATGAGTCATGGTTAAAATTAAATCACATAGGTGAGTTTGAGAGTCATATACTAAAAACAGAAACCGAGCAATGGTAGAGGCTTAGAATAAAATCGAGTGTGGAAGCTCTTTTAATTGAGATATCAGATTAATTTTCATTGGCCTTCTGTCAAAAATGCATACTGGCTTTGTGTGTATGCATGTATGCATTGTTTTAATATGCGGAGCTCAAGTAAGGTTGAATTAGCAATGGACTGACCTTGTCCTGTCATTTTTGCTGCATTTCTTTCCTGACAGCAAGGTTATGGTAATTAATGCAAAGTGTGGGCCAATCAAGCATGACTCTTTGACCCTTGAACCCTGATCCCCACATTCTGCCCATTCAGCCACCTCTGACAGAGGCTTTTGCCCACTAGGAACAGTTTAGCCACTCTCCTGCTGCTTTATCTGACAGCCTCTGTACACTCCTGGAGCTACGTGACCCCAGTGTAGAGACAAATATTATACACTATGCACACATTCAAGCTTTCTGACTCACACATGCAGCCACCGTATACTTCTGCTGCTGAATGAACAATGCAGAATGTTGAACTGCTGGTCTATGACAGAACATCCTTTATTAGCCTTTTTTCACAGACTGCCAAAACACACAACTGCTGGGCAACTCTCCTAATCTGTACACAAGGTCTGAAACAATGACATAATACATGAAACTCTACAAGAATAGCAAGATGCAAGAGAACAGTATACTGGAAAAGACAATAACTCGCTAGATAATTCATTTCACCTTCCAAAAACATTCCATTGCAAGTCATACTAACAGGATTGCCATAGAACCACTCACAACCTTCTCTAGAACTCTACAATATGTATACACATTCATACTACCCCTGGTTTACAGTGAACTTGGCCCAGGATGTCACAGATGCTACAAGACATGGGTTTACTGCATGTATTATTAAGTGAGCACACAAGTCAGTTGTAGCAGAGGGCAAAATGATTGTCATGAGCAAAGGACACAATTTGACTGATGTTTAAAAGGGCATGATAATAGGGTACGAATGGTGGTAGCATCTCAGAAGCCTCTAAATGTGTGTGATGTCCTTGAGCCGCTGTGTTGAAGGTGTACTGAGAATGGTCTTTTCATATACTGAGTGCTTTCCAATGGCCATGGGCCTTTTTCCTACAAGGTCAAGTTTTGGTGGAGATGTTGTGTAAGCTTACTTTTGGTTTGCAACTCCGCTTTAAAAATGAATAAGTTTTATTATTCATTATCTTTGGCTGAACTTCCATGCTTTAGGCAGGACAATGTTGTCAGAACTGTTGAGGCGCTATCAAGGACCAAATGAGCGAAAATTGATAAAGGAAATATTTGATTATGAAAGTAAATGGTTCCAGTTCTGTAGCTAGGTCAGCCAAGTTAGATAACGCTACCTAGCTTTGTGCTCACCTAATGTTCTATCATTTAAACATTAATCAATTTGTTTGTTTACCAAATGGTTGAATAAAGTATATATTTTAGTTAGTGCTGAGCTATAAAACGATAACAGTTTGTTTCACAATATTTTTTCACTCCATGACAATCATAAGTCGGGACAATATAATTCGATAAGCATTAACCCTCTCCCTGCATTGGTGCATCGGTGGGAACATCGCCTGTCCAGTGGCTGCACTGTGGAGGCGGGTCTACATACAAAGCTAGGCTGCACTGTGGAGGCGGGAGAGAGAGAGAGGAGAGCAGCAGAGAGTTTGTGTGTGGAGTATTCTTGAGAATTGAGTTTAAAGAGTCTTCCGAGTTGTGTGTGATATACTGCAGCCCATTAGATCCTCCTCACCAGTGCCGCCATTATGGATTCACCGTAATCACGCAGCACAAGAGAAACGAGCTTAAACAGCTGTGATGTGAGCGGAGGAACAAGCAAACTGTCACTCTCTAAAGCTGAGAAACAAGAACTGCATCTTTACACAGCAGCACAAGTCACACTGCACGTTTCTCGCTGCTGCGCATGTGCATCACTTTTCTTCTCTGAAGTTTATTAACGAAAATGTAATATTGTGATAATTATTGAGATCGATCAATATAGAAAAAAAATAATGTGATACATTTTTTGGCCATATCGCCCAGCTCTAATTTCAGTACGCTATTATAAATGCCTGCATTATTGTGTCTCATGATTATAGTTGCCAGGTTCGTGATTTTCACGCCAAATTGGGCTTGTTTGAAAATCCAGTTGTGGGTGAAAATTTAAGGCTGGCGGGGTGTGGTTTTTTGGGCTACTTTTAAAAAATTACAGCGGCCGCCAAAAAAAAAAAAACAACAACAAAAAAGTTGGTGTTGCCTAGTATATTACTTCAACTCGGCGGCCAAACATGTTTAAGTCCACACTAAGGAAGTTTGAATACAACAATAACAACGAAGAAAACATTACAATATATGGAATGATAGTCTGAAAAGGAGAGAGAGATACAGAGAGAGAGAGACAGAGAGAGGTGAAGAGAAAACAGTCACTAGCTAATATGCCAGGTAAATGGGGGAATACAGGAGGCTGTATTGCAAGTACTGTGAAAAAGAAAAAGGTTTGATGGACTGATAATAAATCCCTTATAAACAAAATACTAAGTCGTACACTCAGTTGTTTTGCCATTTGCTTCAAACGGGTGACAGACATATTTTGGGCTAGTTTAAGCTTTTGAATGGCGCATTTTAGACTGACTTTGGGCTGGATATTTTTGTTGGACCTGGCAACCCTGCTCATGATTTTCTGTGTTCAGCATCCACTGTTGTCGATAAGGAGATTGGTGCTACTGGTCTCTAAAGAAAAGCGAGGAACCACACACGCTATAGGCCAAAGTTCAGCTAGTTCACGGTTACAGCACTGTAGTTCACTAAACCATCTTCATTTCATGCTCTGTTGGGTTGGTATACTAAGCACACAGCCCCCCTCCTACACACGCACCTTTTTAGCAGCCGCATGCCATCACGGATATATTATTTACTCTTAGTAATGATTAAAATGATAACACTTAGCAAATGGCCTTTAATGAATACCTTCAAAAAGCAGTGATTTATTATAGGTAGATGAGCTCTGAGTGAGAAAACCAAAAACATTCCACTAATTCCAGTAGTGGAATTAAATCAACACTTTAAAAGCACACACAGGCTACACACACACACGCAACACCAGCAATGTATGACGTGTTGTATTTGGCCACCACAAAAGCTTTCATGTGTATTAATATAGACGTAAGGTGGCAAAGGGACAGATTCAGACATATGGTGCATGCTGTTTCTAATGACTTTGAAAGTTATTTTTTTTCACTTTGTTTTTGTTTCGAATTAGAGCACAGCAGTACGCTACAAAAACACTTACTAGTCACTTGCGCCACTGCAGAGGAATGAACACTCCAAACGGAAGTGATTTTACACTGACCGTCCAGACTATTGACGTCAGAGGGCAATGACGACTCCGTCAAGTGGTTTAAAGCAATCAACCCACCACAGGGGCCCAGAACCTCTGTAATGAACACAGGAGCAGCAAGGAAAGTGTCAGGGATCACCACAGTGTAAACACTCAAAGTCAAGTGTAGTTATTCCCACTATTAGGTAGGTGGTCATAATATTCTAATATGACTGTGTACATGAATACTTGTCTGTTGTTGTATGCCAGGAAATATGTCAAGAATGCAACTTTGTCAGTCCTACAATACAATGATGTAGTTTACAGACACACGTCTGCCACTGGCCTCGAACTACTAGACTCTGGTGATTCTTCTAACACTCACCACTGCAGACTGTTTAAAAAATTGGTTGGTCCTCATTTGAAACACGACAGGAAACACACTAGCTTATATTATTTATAAATCACTCTCCAGCCATATTCCTGCTTATATCTTATGATCTCTGTAACTAACAGAAATAAATCAGACTTGCTCCAGTGACTGGATCACTGACAGGTACTGAACTGGAAATTTCTGCTTTTAGCTACAGGCACCAGTGAGCTGGAATTTACTCCAGGAGTCTCTACATCTCAGCTTGCTGCTGTCTCTCATCATTTTACATTTTTAGTTTCTAACCACCTTCAGACATCCTGTAATTGTTTTAGCTTTCTCAAGTTTCTTACTTTCTCCTAATTATTTAATTGTAGTTTACTTTTTACCCAATTCCCCCCCCATGTAATGGTAGCCAATCAACCCACCAATGTGCTTGGACTCTGCCAATCACTTGTAATGTCCCTGACTCCAGGAGGATGAAGACTATTACAGGCCTCCTCAGATGCATGTGAAGTCAGGCTCCGCCTCTTTTCCAGCTGCTGTTGGGAAGAAAGTGCAGGATACCCACCTCTCATGGATGACAGTGGACATTACATGGTAGGAATGTGATGGGGAAAGAGCGCCATCTACCCACCCACAGAGAGCATGGACAATTTTTGCTCTCTTATCCCCAGCTGTTGACGGCAAGCAGCATGACCAGGATTCGAACTCGCGATCCTCTGATCATAGTCTCAGTGCCTTACACTGAACCACTCGGGGCTCTTGAAATACAATTTTATTAAATTTTTGTTTATCTTATTATTGTTATTTAGGGTTGCCCTCAATATATTTCTGAATAGTAGTTAAACTAAAGAAAGCATGTAATTTTATATGACTTACTGTCATATAGGCAGCTATGACACATATGACCAGAAAACCATGTTTTGGATGAAACATTACGGTATTGTGTACATAACATGCGGCCTTAAAATTCAAAGCCTCAAATGTGATTTATTCATATCAGGAACAAGGCATTTATCTGTCTGCCAAACCAATGTCTCTCTCCCACCACTCGTTATTATTTAGCCTGCATTTCCATATCGCAGAGACATTAGCAGACAGACAGGTCAGTCATCAGCATGATTTTTCCCATGTTGTGCTGCTCTCTAGAGCAACGTAAAGTTCACTTCATTTATCTGAGTTTAATAGCTGTTATTAACTGTGTTGTGTGCTTCAATTCACACTGGACTTTTTGTGAACCTTGCGTTTTGACTGCAGGGCCTTGACTGAGCCCTCGTCAGCTCTATCTAAAACGATCAGAGTGCAGCCATGTTAAGTTCTAGACCTTTGGATGTGACATGCATCACTAATAACTGCCTATGAGGCTGCATTATATGCACCAGTCTGGGGATATTAAGAGAGCAGAGAGAGAGAGGGTGTGTGGTTGTGAATGTACAGCTGAGAAAGTGTGTAAATGTGTGATGGAGAGGGTTATGGGTGTGTTTTGGGAGCGCTCCTGTGCGCAGGTCGGCTTTGCCTCCCATCAGGACTGTAGACCCCACTCTGAGGTTGAGTGGGCAAATGTCAGAACTGTCAATCAACAGCTAAACCCTAACCAGCTCTCCTGAGGCATCCCTGATTGGCAGGTCATTATTCCTCCAGAACCGTTTTTTTCTTATGCACGCCGCTCAGCCATTCCTCCTCAAATTCATAAAGGGCATCTCATGCAGACCCGCCCATTACCCCCACCCCTCATCATACCCATACAACAACTGCATTGCATTCCTATTTAGTTTTAAATCACCTAAAGTAGACCTATTCACGTTCAGACCACATTCTTTCACCACTGTTGTGAGGTTGGACAATCTTAGCAAAAATCCTATTTAATCTATTGAGAAATTGCAGCACAGGACTGAGGTGTTAATCAACATAGTTTTGTTTAGTGTTTGGTAAATTTACACTGCATTGCAAAATGAATGAATCAATAAATATGAAAAAAGTTAACATTCATAATTCAATTCAAAAAGGTAAACTGTCATATATTTTATGTTTATTACACATAAAGTGATATATTTGAAGCCATCTATCCATTTATCCGTCTGTCTGTCTGTCTGTCTGGCTGGCTGGCTGGCTATCTGTCTATCTGTCTATCTGAATATTTCATTTTGAGTTTAAGTAAATATCTTTTTAAACAATATCAACATTAAAGCAAAAAATGCATTTACATATAATTAATATAAAATATTGCCCAATAATGGATTGGCACTCTATCCTGGGTTTAGCTGAGATAGTGTATTGCTCTGCCCTGTGTCCGCTGAACTTTAGGGTTTACCTTTGGTTTTTTACTTTTTTTGTGATGTTATTTATATATAGTATAGTATAGCATTTTATAGATGTGTAGTAATTTTTGCACGAGTATTTGTAGACAGATCAGATGTAAATATTGTAGTGTAGTACAGCTGTGGCTGTTTACATATGTTGAACTTTGACCTACACATTGTAGAGCTTGAGACAGGTTGCAATGACTATTTATTGTCATATTGTCTGTGTAATAAATTAAGCAGTTAAAAAAAATAAAAATAATCCACACTATATCAGTGTACTAATGGCCAATTATCAGAGCTATACATTTTAGATCAAAATGAAAAGGAGCTTTTAAAGTCATTCTTTAGGTATTAAACTATGACTAAATATGGAGATCAGGTGAATTGGCTACTCTAAAATGACCCTGGTCTGTGTGAATGAATGCGTATGTCTCTGTGTGTATGGCCAGATATGGTTTGGCACTCTGTCCTGGGTGATCACCACTAGTGCTTCTTACATTCCTCAAAAGTACGCTGTGCATGACTGGCTGCTGCTCCTCGCCGGTGTGTGGTTGAGTTCTAAGTGTGTAAATAGATTGTTTTGATTGTAATGTGTAATGTTCATTCATTCATTTATGCTGTAACCATATTAACTAGCATGCTAACTTTGGCTTCTGTCATCTATAGGTTAGCAGTCAGATTACTAGCAGGAGTAACCATAAAATGGGTAGAAATATTTTATGAGTTGAATTTCAGTCTAGAAATCCCATGAAATAATTGCCATGCACTGCAGGAAACTCAGCAGCCTAAAGAGGCAAACAGGCTGAGAAACATTTTAATTTTGAATGATAGTTTTCAATAAATGACCTTTTAAAAGTCAACATTTCTCATCATTCAAATAAATAAATAAATAAACTAGAAAAAGTATAATAAGGTCGTATTACCTCAATATTTAAAAGTGCCTTCAAAAATAAATGCAACCATAAGTTTAATTTTGTATTTATATGCGTCTTATTCATCAATACATCATTTTGTTGCAAACTTAATTTAACAATACAGATCTCATATGTTAATACGTGTTAAATTTTTAATTAATTGATTAATTAATAAATTAATTTGGGGGGAGGGGTGTGAAGGAGTTGTTGTATCCCTACCAATCTTGAGACCAAATCTATGCCCTTGGTTTGCATAACCTGTAAACAGTGCTACAGTAACTTGTTTATTGGCAATTAGATTATTGCCAATATTCTGTAGAGCTCATCCAATCTTGCAACAGTTGCTATAAAACATACATTGCATTTGTGGGTGGGGCATGGAGAGGCCGATTTACTCCACACATACTCATACAGTAACTGCATAGTCTCTAATAACTGTGTTCCTCGTTTGCTTTTAATACTTTTGCAATGTACGCTGGCGCTGCAGGCTGGTGACTGCCTCTTTAACCCATCATCGCTCTCTGTAGGTCAAGTGTATAATCCATGCAAAACACTTCACTTTAATTTAGCCTGCCCTCATCACATGAACTTGACTCTGCACACAACAATGGACTTAATGGCCCTCTTTGATCTTTGTGAAGTTTCCTATTAGGATGTCACCCGATCTGTCCTTCCACACATTTAAACATCGCCACCCATTTTAAAAGTGCCTGGTTAATCTCTTGTGAAGTGGTTGGAGGGTTTACTTCCACAGTGATCCTCGCCATGGTGATGCTTTGGTTGAGGTGCAACTATTTCAGCAACGCTTTTGCATTCTTAATTCTCATTGTCTGAGACGGAGCGGAATAGTTTTATTGAGCAGACTCAAGCGGGCCGCCACAGGCATAATCATAATTCACTGCAGGCTCATCCGGGGGGAAGTAAAGGGAACACTTTTTAATCCCTGTGATTTGGGATGGAGCTGCAGTGAGTCATAGCGGAGGGGGTGTGGTGGATTAAAAGGTGTGTGCTTTAAAGGAGTCTCTCTCAGGGCGAGACACAGCAGCACTGCTGGAGCTATGAGACTTACCTTTATCACAGAGCAACTGACAGCCAGCAAAGATCAGGCCACACCGGGTTCTGCTGAGGAAAAGGAAACTGATGTGGCAACAGCATGTGTGTGTGTGTGTGTGTGTGTGTGTGCATGTGAGTGTGTGTTTGCTTTCATACAAATGTTACATTTATGCAGGGAACCAGAAACCTCAGTTAGTTAGTAGTTTAACAGTCATTCAGGTTTAAAGGTTAGACTTAGGAAAATTATTACTTCATTATTTATTAGACTTTATTATTGTTATTATTATTATCATTATCATCAGATTGGGAACCTTAAATTGCCCTGGTCTGAGTGTGTATCTCTCTGTGACCAGCCATGGATTAACACTTTGTCTTCACTTTGGCGAAAATAGTGGAATGCCCTGCCCAGCACCCAATGGGGTATGGGGACTGGTTTAAGCATGTTAAGGAATTGATAGATGGAATAATAATAATAATAATAATTATAATTATTATTATTATTATGATTATTATTATTAACATTTTGGAATAAAAGCTTTCATTTATATAAAACATATGAGACATGCATGGCCACATGTCCTCACATTGTATAAAAACAAGTACAGATGTGGTATGCTGTAAGTGTGAGTTGGACAGCCGCTAATACATTCTGCGCTTCAGCCAGCCTAATCATGCATAATTACAGAGCAATTCTTTTGTGTGCACTGCCATGATTTACAGGGTGATGTCACTGCCACACTGTGCTGAAATCCATCACATCCACCCCAAGGCCCAATCACGAATGCTGAATGGAGCTGAAACAGACCCCAAAAAGACCCGGGTGCTTCTCTGGCACCCTACAGATTGAGAATACTCCTAAGGCATCTGTTAGAGTCTTTCTTATTGAAGTGGTAGTATGTGAGTGCCTTTGCATAAGTGATTTGATTTGAGTTTGTTTTATATGTGGCATTCAGCAGAGCATATAGCAGCACCTTGCATTTCCATTTTGGAAACTTCTGATAAGAACAAATGGAATTTGGGTTTCTGAGCAGTGTGCAGTAGTTTTCTTTGACATTCTCATTTGTTTTCTGCTGTCTCTGAATTAGAATAGTTTTTTTTTTTCTCGCTTCCTCTCAGCT
>BRDA01089258.1:17366-39745 GCA_036984385.1 Crenuchus spilurus
GAGCTGCGCTTTTTATGACTGATTTTGAAAGTCAGGACTGGTGGAATGTGAATTGCTAGCTCTACTGTACTGACGTTGAACTGAGATCGTTCTGAGAGCACTAAAATCGGGCTGAAACTTTTAAACAGACGCTGACATTTTAGCACACTTTCAGCAATCCACATTCCATCCGGAATCAAAGTATGTTAAAAAGGTAACCTTTACTATCATTATAGTCAGTTACTCTTGAATCCTCAGAGAGTAAACCCTTACACCTAACGACTTTCACACGATTTTACAGTCGCAGACAAATTTTCAAAGTCGGGCTAAAATCACGAGAGTCTTGCTAGAGTCAAGTTGCAGTCATGTCATCTCGATCGTTAAGTGTAAGGTGGTCAGGACTGAAAGTTTTAGTCAGTATTTTTCGCGTCGAGGTGTTCCGATAAAATCAAACGTGTAATATTATCGCAAGTCGTAAGAGTTGACCCCTGGTTGACCCGAGCAAATACTGTTAGAAACCAATACTAGAGCTACGGGAAACTGCAAAGGCAAATAGTAAATACACAAATGTCTGGCGGGTAGAACTCGGAAATGACGCCTCTCCTGGACTGTAGAAAATTAGCAGAAACTGGTGAAACTCTGGAGCGAGCAAGAGTTTTACCATTTATTACATGACAGCGACGAAAATGAAAAAAGTGTACAAATTGCTGAAGCCCTCAAAATCCCAGGTGAGTGTGCTATGCTAAAGCTAACTAGCTAACTAAACGCTACTGAATGGGGCCATTTAACGATAATTTTAATCTTAAAAGTTATTGTTTTCCCCAACAGCTTGAAGAAAATGAGGAGCACGCAGACACACAGGACCAGGAATGCATGGATGTCAATCCTATTTTGACAGTATTTTGAGCTCTGATAGCACTGTATTTGTAATGCACGTTACTATATTTTTATTTTGCACCACGTTGTCTTATTGTGTGTTGTTTTTTTATACAAAGAAAGGTTTAATAAAAAATAAATAAAAAGGAAAATAAGTATTTGAACACCCTGCGAATTTGCAAGTTCTCCAACTTAGAAATCATGGAGGGGTCTGAAATTTTCATCTTAGGTGCATGTCCACTGTGAGAGACATAATCTAAAAGAAAAAATCGAGAAATCACAATGTATGATTTTTTTAATAATGTATGTGTGTTACTGCTGCAAATAAGTATTTGAACACCTGTGAAAATCAATGTTAATATTTGGTACAGTAGCCTTTGTTTGCAATTACAGAGGTCAAACGTTTCCTGTAGTTTTTCACCAGGTTTGCACACACTGCAGCAGGGATTGTGGCCCATTCCTCCATACAGATCTTCTCCAGATCAGCCAGGTTTCTGGGCTGTCGCTGAGAAACACGGAGTTTGAGCTCCCTCCAAAGATTTTCTAAAGGGTTTAGGTCTAGAGACTGGCTAGGCCACTCCAGAACCTTGATATGCTTCTTACGGAGCCACTCCTTGGTTATCCTGGCTGTGTGCTTTGGGTCATTGTCATGTTGGAAGACCCAGCCACAACCCATCTTCAATGCTCTAACTGAGGGAAGGAGGTTGCTCCCCAAAATCTTGCAATACATGTCCCTGGTCATCCTCTTTTTAATACAGTGCAGTCGTCCTGTCCCATGTGCAGAAAAACACCCCCACAACATGATGCTTCCACCCCCATTCTTCACAGTAGGGATGGTGTTTTAGGGATGGAGTTTGAGCTACCTCCAAAGATTTTCTATATGGTTTAGGTCTGGAGATGTACCACAAGGTGAGATCTTGCATGGAGCCCCAGTCCGAGGGAGATTGACAGTCATGTTTAGCTTCTTCCATTTTCTAATAATTGCTCCAACAGTTGATCTTTTTTCACTAAGCTGCTTGGCAATTGCCCCGTAGCCCTTTTCAGCCTTGAGAAGGTTTACAATCTTGTCTCTGGTGTCTTTGGACAGCTCTTTGGTCTTAGCCATGTTAGTAGTTGAGAGTCTTACTTATTGTGTGGGGTGGGCAGGTGTCTTTTATGCAGCTATTGACTTCAGACAGGTGCTTCTGATTTAGAATATTAAGTGGAGTGGAGGTGGACATTTTAGAGCTGGACTAACAGGTCAGAATGTTTGCTGATTGGCAGGTGTTAAAATACTTATTTGCAGCAGTAACACACAAATAAATGATTTAAAAAATCATACATTGTGATTTCTGTTTTTTTTTTTTTTTATAATTATGTCTCTCACAGTGGACATGCACCTAAGATGAAAATTTCAGACCCCTCCGTGATTTCTAAGTGGGAGAACCTGCAAATTCGTAGGGTGTTCAAATACTTATTTTCCTCACTGTATGTCCAAATGTTTGAAAACACCCTTCAATGAATGCAAGCTGCTACTTTAAGTTGCACCCATTGCTGACACAGATGTACAGATGCACACAGCTTGTTTAGTCTCTGTTGAGATGTACTACCAAAACAATAGGACTCTCTGGAGCAGATAAACATGTACCTGTGGGCACCATGACTAATGCCAGGCATGGACTAGAGGGGTATAAAGTACCTCAGCATCAAGCTGTGGAGCAGTGGAACTGTGTTCTCTGCTCCTTCCAGTACTTTTGGGATGATCTGAAGAGTTTTGGATGAGTTGGGGTGGATCTTCCAACATCCTGACCTCACTAATGCTAGTCATTGAGTGCAATCAAATCCTCACAGCAATGCTCCAACATTTAGTAGAAAGCCTTTCCTGGACAGTTGAGACAGTTACTGTAATAAAAGCAGGGTTAGGGTTTAATACCCTTAATTTTGGAAGAAAAGTGTCCCAAAGTTTTATTTGAACTTTTATACCAGCATCACTCAATCTCGTATGAAACATGATGCTAATATGTCTTAACTACACTGCTAAAAAAATAAAGGGAACACTAAAATAATACATCCTAGATCTCAGTGAATAAAATATTCCAGTTGAAAATCTTTATTTATTACATAGTGGAATGCTTTGAGAACAAAATAACAAAAATGATCAATGTAAATCAAAATTATTATCCCATGGAGGTCTGGATTTGGAATCATACTCAAAATCTCATACCACCCTCATGGAGTCTGTTTCTGACAGTTTAAGCAGAAATATGGATATTACTGGCCTGCTGGAGGTCATTTTGCAGGGCTGTGGCTCTGCTCCTCCTGTTCCTCCTTGCACAAAGGAGGGGGTAGCGGTCCTGCTGTTGGGTTGTTGCCCTCCAACGGCCCCCTCCATGTCTCCTGGTGTACTGGCTTGTCTCCTGGTATCTGCTCCATGCTCTGGACACTGTGCTGACAGACACAGCAAACCTTCTTGCCACAGCTCACATTGATATGCCATCCTGGATGAGCTGCACTTCCTGAGCAACTTCTGTGGGTTGTAGACATCGCCTCATGCTACCTCTATGGTGAGAGAACTGACAAAATTCAAAGTGACCAAAACATCAGCCAGAAAGGATGAGAACAGAGAAAAGGTCTGTGGTCACCACCTGCAGAACCACTCCTGTATAGGGGTTGTCTTGCTAATTGCCTCTCCTTTCTACCTGTTGTCTGTTCCATTTGCACAACAGCAGGTAAAATTGATTCACAATCATTGTTGCTTCCTAACTGGACAGGTTGGTTTCACAGAAGTGTGGTTGACTTGGAGTGACATTGTGTTGTTTAAGAGTTCCCTTTATTTTTTTTGAGCAGTGTATATTTGTGGTAAGATTTCCTAGAATAATATACTTCAAATAAAGAACTGTAGGCCCTGAAGGGTTTTTTAGGGAGATCCACTTAGATTCAGGACAGCCAAAGAAGTAACACACCTGCAAGGCCTTGTTTTGAAATAGTATGACACATTTTATCATTTATCTAGAACAGTAGAGTGTCTACCTAGAACTTTGTAATAGGTATAAATATTACAATCGGAAGTCTAAAGTACGTAAACATACAGTAAACAGTATGCACAAGTTCAAAATGTTCCTGTAATTGTAGACATGGTGGACTAAAACTTTTTAGAATGTGAAACATATTTGACCTCATTTACGCCTGATCATTTCGTGAGAAGACAGAATAAAAGTTGATAAAAAAAGATTTAACCACATACAGTAGACAAACTGATCAGTCACTTCTAATTAATATATGAAATCTGATTGGTATGTGTTACATATTATGCAAATCAGCTCATATACAACAACCACTCAACATGTTTTTCATGATTTCTTTGCACTCCTACAAATTTAAAATAAAGACAAATGGCTCATGTTCAGCAGTTTTTTGTGGTTTTTAGCCTTCTAGTCAGCAGGATTCATATTTTTACATTTTTCATTGGCTTAGAGACGGGTTCTTTGGAAGCTGAGATTTGTTTCAGTAACAGTCCTGAACCATGTGCTTTAATGTACTGGGCAGAACAGTGGCTTAGTGTTTTAGCTGTCCTGGGTGGCCCCTAGTGCTCAATGCAGTTCTCCAGGTGGATGGTCAGTTCCTGTTGACATGCTGTGCGCGATTGGCTGCTTATTGCCGGTGTGTGGTTGAGTTCAAGTGTGTGTATATGGTTTGGGTTAATAGTAAAGTGTCCTTGGGTTTGAAAAAGGTGCTATGTAAGTGTATATATTCATTCACGCTGTACTGAATGGGTTTTGATTTTATGGGGTGGGGTTTTAATTGAAATTGTAATTTTAATTGGACAGGGTTTTGGATGTATTAGGCAGGATTTTGGTTGTACTGGGTGGGAATTTGGATGCATTATGTGAGGTTTTGTTCGTATTGGGCCAGGTTTTGAATGTATTAATCAAGGTTTTGGTTTTATTAAGTGGAATTTTTACTGTATTGGATGTACTGTTGGTTGCTGAATGTGGCTACACTATCATTACATTAACATTACACTAAGATGTATCTCAGACCACCTTTGAAGTAGATTGAGTGAAACTGTTTTAAATGTGTACTGGGTGTGTTTGCTTTTATGTTGATAATCGCTCTCTAGATATAGTCCAGATACACATGATGTAAACAGGATCTAACTGTAAATGCCTTAATGTGATTAAATATAAAATTGTCTCTTCCAATTATGAATTTAGGGTGACTATGTTTTGAAAACAGCAGCAATACTGGTGTGTGTATATATATATATATATATTACATACACACACACATGAAAAACTACTCTACACAGTGTATATATAGTCACTGGCCATTTCATTAGGTACACATACATTGCATCTACACTCATTCCCTATTTTAGCTCCATTGAACATACAGGTGCACTTTGTAGTTCTGCAGTACAATTACAGACTGTAGTCCATCTGTTTCCGTGTATACTGTGTTAGCCTCCTTTCACTCTGTTCTTCAGTGGTCAGAACCACCACAGAGTAGGTAATATGTGGTTGCAACACTGATGTGGTGTTGTGTGTTGCACAAATATGAGTGGAGACACATCAGAGCTCCTGGAAATGTTAAGAGCAGAGCAGGTGTTATTTTGATGGTGAATCATTCTCAGCACTGCAGTGACACTGATGTGGTGGTGTGTTAGTGTGTTACAAAGTCAGAGACAGTTTTTGTAGTTTGTGTTAGTCCTGTAGTCCTTCACTGGTTGTCACCAGACATTGTTGGCTGGGTAGTTTTGTTCAATGCATTATTTTCACACCAGCAGTGACACTGATGTGTTTAAAAACATCAGCAGCTCTGCTGTGTCTGATCCAGCGAAACACACACTAACACACCACCACCAAGTCGGTGTCACTGCAGTGCTGAGAACGATCCACCATCCAAATAATACCTGCCCTGTGGGAATCCTGATGTTAGAAGAACAGGGTGAATGCAGGCTAACACAGTATACAGAGAAATAATTGTAGAACTACAAAGTGCACCTGTAAGGTAAGTGGACCTGATAAAATATACAATGAATGTACATTTTTACATTCTATGAACAAGATGTATTACTGGACATCACATCCAATATAAAGCCTTTCAAGCAAGTGCATCAGCAGTTTCTAATAACTGATAGGCTGAAAGAAGTGAAAACAGCAGTCTCTAATTATGCACTCTCTGCAGAGCTGCCAAATACAGACGCTGTTTATCCCTCCATCACTGAATTTAGTGAAATGTGTTCAAATTAGATTTGTACACATTACCCACCCAGCCCGCTTGAATCCTTATGGTTGGGTTTCCTCCAAGTTTGCATTGTGCTCTTATAGGAAAGTTGCTTTAACAAAGCTCGGAGGTAACTTTCTCATGAAAGTCAGCTGAAGGGTGTATACGCCAGCATCTTGTGCACGTGCACTACAGATGGTCTCTAGTGATGCATTTTGCACAGGCTCCTCCTACTCCAAGCATTTTCCCAGCACTATTAGCAACACTCCTGATCTTTTCATAGGTTTTTTTGGTGAGCATACAGCAAGGCAGGCTGTTTTACTTTGGTTTTGACCTTAGATTGTCCTTCCCTATTTAACTGTGAGATTTACTCATCTATCATATAATCAGATTAGCTGTCCAGCATCTTTCCATGAATGTTTGAACGGTATCCACTTATACACATCTGGCCAGCATGGAAAGGTTTAATTACAGTAATATTCCTTTAGTGCTTTAATCTCCATGCACACCTGTAACCTGGACATGATTTGAAAGTCAGATTATGTTAATCTTTAACTCAAACACTGCAAGGTTACAGTTACAGCAGTTCTGCACTGTTTGAGATAGGACTGTGTATAGGGTGGTTTTCAGAAACGCTCTCTTCTCTGTAGGCAGCACTATGTTTGAGGTGGTAAATATTTCTGGAGGTCTGAAACCGCTTCAGTATTGGAGCTGCTACATTTCTACTCTTGACAAAATTTGTTTTGCTTTAAAGGGTCCATGTCATAGATTTTTTTTCTTTACTTAGTGTTATATGTACACATTTCAAAAATGTATAATTCACAATCCAAAAAGCCTAAAATGCATCTAAAAAATCTATTATTGTGAAAGGTTCATGATTTAATTCAAAAGGTAATATAAAGGAACATTTATCAAGCCATTGTGTTGTTTTAATGTTGATCAGTATAGCTCATGAAAATATTCAGAAATCCAGAATCTCAAATTATTAGAATATTTCATTTTAAGTTTGAGTAAATTTCTACCAACAATTTTTAAGTACCAACATTAAAACCAAAATGGCTTGAAATGTGACTTTACATGTAATAAATATAAAATAAATGGCAGTTTCA
Source organism: Crenuchus spilurus (assembly GCA_036984385.1). Lineage (NCBI taxonomy): Eukaryota > Metazoa > Chordata > Actinopteri > Characiformes > Crenuchidae > Crenuchus > Crenuchus spilurus. Next base: position 24,536 of record BRDA01089258.1, read on the forward strand.
ATTTTTGAATTAAATTATGAACACAAACCTTTTTTCACAAGACACTATATTTGGAGATGCACTAATATTTTAAAATGATTGTTTTTGTGATGTCATAAAAATAGTTACATTTACATATGTTCACTTATTCAGCCTAAAGCAAGTTTGCTCACCAGTTTGCACTTAAGTTATAAGAAGTCGTTTTAGCAAATACAGTGTCGCATCAAAAAAAAAAAAATATATTGAATATTGTGAAAATTGTGTTCACATTTTAATTCAAAAAGGTAAACTGTCATATATATTTTATATTAATTACATGAAGTGACATATTTCAAGCCTTTTTTGTTTTACTATTGAAAATTAGAAATGCAGAATCAAAAATTATTACAATTTTATTTTGTAATTTGTGTTATTATTCAAAGAGTATCAGCATTAAAAAATGCTTTAAATATGTCACTTTATGTGTATTAAGAATAAAATATCAATAACATTTACGAACACAAACTTTTTCATTCTTTTTTTTATATACTTTTTGTACTTTTTTAGTAGGACAGCCAATAAAAACAGCATTCATTTACATGTAGAACGATTAAAGCCACCAATATGAATATGGTTTGAAAAAAGGTTGGAAATGCTTATGTAACTGAATTTTTTTTAAATAAACATATCATGAATGTCTACTTAGGAAAAGATGTATTATTTTTCTCACATGGAAGTCTTCTGCAACTGTTCTTTTATTAGTCAAAGCATGAATCTTGCTCAACCTCCTCATCAGTACAGCAATAGTATTCTCAAGGTCATAGTAAATTGGTGTATGCAGTATTGGTGGGTCTATCCTGTAGGTTTAGTATGCAGTGTGGGCGCTAGGCAGTTATCACCCGCGAGATCTCTCCATACTGCTCCATTACTCTCTCCATAGGGAGGCTTTCACGCGCTTTTATGGAGCTCTTTGTCAGTCTGTCCACTTCAACCACTGCAAAGGTCATCATCTGGCTTTAGCGCACTGAACAGTGAGTTCTCAAAAGAAGACTAGATTTACATGTTATATTTACAAGCCAGATTTATTGTCCAGTGTTAAGGCAATGCATTTCTTAAAAGCTTTCATCATAATTTTGCCATGTTCTTATGTATCTCCATGTTGAAAGTGAGCACGCACCTGTTTATGTTTACGTTTATGGCATTTGACAGACGCTCTTATCCAGAGCCACATACAAAAGTGCTTTGTTTCCATTAAGAGAATTATATCAGCTAGTACAGACAGGTTAGAGTCAAAACTAGTCTTCAGTTCAGACACTGTTAGAACAAAACCATCACTAATACCTAGAAAGAAGGAAAGATACACAATTATACACAATATAAGAGCATTACAGTGCATTACAATAAGAGATGTAAACTAGCGCTCGCTTAAGTGCTCAACAAAGAGATGGGTCTTCAGTCTGCTTTGAAGACTGTGAGGGACTCTGCTGTTCGAACAGCCAGTGGAAGTTCCTTCCACCACCTGGGTGCTAGGACAGACAAGTCTTGATGGTAGTCTTCCATGTGTCTTGACGGATGGCAGGTCAAGCCGAGCCATACTAAAAGCTTGAAGGTTTGTGGTGTGGCTCGAGACTTCACCATTGCCATTAGGTGGGAGGAGCTAGTCCATTTTTTTTCCAGGGTTTTGAATATGATACAAGCAGCTACAGGAAGCCGGTTAAGTAAACACAGCAGTGGAGTGACGTGGGAGAACTTGGGCTGATTGAAGATCAGCTGAGCAGCTGCATTCTGGATCAGCTGCAGGGGCCTGCTGGCTCGTGTAGGATGACCAGCCAGGAGCGAGTTGAAGTAGTCAAGATCTTGAGTCTTGAGATGATGAGATTGGACAAGCATCTCCGATGGCTGTTTCCAGCTCTCTGTAAATATCACAATGTGGTTATATATTGTGGCTTTGCACACTATATATACAATACGTTATAATATAACACACAATATAATACATTTCAAGTATAGAGGTAAAAAATAATAATGTTACTATTGACCATCATTTGAGCCAGAACCTTTTGGTATATTTTCAAAACAATTTGATAGCATCACATTTTTCTATAAAAAACACTGGGGATCATTTCAATTCCATCAGTAACTGTTATGACAGGCTTCACAGTATATCACTGTATTTATAAATACACATAATATAACAATCCCAGTTTAAAGCCTGATGTCCATGCAGTGGAATGCCGGTGGGCCACACCCTGTGACAGCTGCAGGAGAGTTTGAGTCATCCTTTATTCCTCCACAGACACTGATCACTCCATCAAAGACCACAGTTTAACATGAAGACTTCACTTACCCAAAAAGGCTTTAGCCTATGTCTGTATCAATCATACTAAACATGTGTGAGGCCATGACTATCCATCATCTGTCTCCTAAATGGAAATTTTGGAGCAACTGGAAAGTTCTTTCTAACAGTCCATTCATCATGAAATGTGCCAAAAAGTGCCAAATCAAAGCAATTGAATATTGTGGAAAAAGTTATTATTCATAAATTGCTGCAAAAAGTCATATTTCTTATATTCACTACATATTAACTGACATTTCAATCCTTTTTGTTTTAACATAGTATGGCTTATATGAAATAAACGTCGGGAATCCAGAATGTAGAATATTTTATTTGAAGTTTGAGTAAATTACTGATCAAACAGTATCAACAATAAAAGAAATAAATGAAATATATCACTTTAAATGTAACAAATATAAAATATATGACAGTTTATCTTTTTGAATGAAGGTATGAACACAGATCGGTGATTCGGATGCTCACTTCTAAGCGCTGAGGTAATGGGTTTGAGTCCTTATGTGGGTGGAGTTTCCATGTTCTCCCTGTGTCTGTGTGGGTTTCCTCTGGGGTCTCTGATTTCCTCCTACAGTCCAAAAATATAGAGGTCAGGTGAATTGGCTACTCTAAATTGTCTTGGTGTATTTGCTAGTGATGGCTTGTGCCCTGTCCTGACTATGGGTATTGTAATGCCCGTCCCAGTGCCTCGTGAAGGAGTAAAAGGACTCACTGCAACCCTCACAAAGATTAAGCAGTTGATGGATGAATGCATCATAAACACAAAATAACTTTCACAATATTCTTGGAACTTTTGGAGATGCACTACTACAATGTGATAACAGCTTTCAAATGTGAAAAAAATGGATTTGTAAGTAACATTTTATGACACTGATGATATACCTATTTGTGTATATCTGTATTGTCATTACCTTACCTTGTAATTCAATTCTTCTTTGCTTTTAAGAAACAGCAACTGCCCTATAGACAATGTGAGTGTTTCATGATGAATGTGATTGGTATGAAACTGATCCAAAATGACATAATTAACATTTTTCAAATAGTTACCATTTCACAGATAAATAGTTTGTTATTAACAATATATAGTCATGAATGTGACAATTAAGTGTGTGCACGGCATCAATATTCTCTTAAATTATTAAATTAAACAGGGTCCTTCACTCTTAACCATAACACAGCCAGTCAGCTTCACTCTTTCCCTCTTCTTTCTTTCTCTGCTTTTCCTCTATTGTACTGTTTTTCAGAGCGTGCTTTGTGCTGACTGTGCAGCAGTGTTGCAGTGATACAGAAACGCTCCCCAGCCCTGCTCTTATCACTGTGGAACACTTTAACTCTCTTTCATTAGTGCCATTTTCAGAAGCTGTAGAATTTGTGGGGGCATTCAGACCCTAAACGACTTTTCCCCAGTTTATATAAGCCAGGCCTTATGAGCTTCCCTTTAATACTTTATCAGCATCGCTAATGTAATGCTTTCTTACCGCTCAGATCTTTTTTACGTTTTGGTGAGTGCCTTTCATTCCACATTTTTAGATTAGTTTCATAGCCAGAGGACATGGCTACATCTGCAATTTTGCTCATTATGTTATTCATGTTAATTGGACACACTTTCATAATAAAACCAAGCCGGATCTGTAGCACACAAAGTTGAAGAAATAGGCTTAGTGCGTTTTGAATGAGCCTTTTCCATCAGACTGAGTAATAAATGACATAGATGGTGCTGAGGGAAGTCAAATAGCTTTTCAGTTGGTCAGCTGGCTGAATAAGTGCCCTGTTCAATGTCACAGATTTTTTTAGCTAGTAACATGTTCAGTGTAGGCGATGCGTCAGAAACAGAATTGTGCTACATCACCGTATTGATCTGCTTATCTGGAAAAAAAAGGCTATTGATTGTCATTACATGATGCCCATTTATTTGAATGGCTTCTTTTATGACTGTAGCAGTCCTAGTGCACCTACTCTAGTGGATCTTAGATCTCTCTGGGTGATCTTTAGGTTCGCGGTCAATGTAGTGTAATAAGATGATACGAATCTCTCAAGATGGTCTTCAGTTCACACATCACATCCATTCACTCTCTCAATAGCCTCTTGCTTGAAATGTGTAGAATTGGTAGGGGATGCAGAGCTTCCTCTGCTGTGTTATACTACAATAACATTTCCCAGCCAACTACTTTTGTTGGTCTCTAAATGGCCATAAGATGCTGGGAAACCTACAGTGAACCACAGCTTGATCGATTGACCGCCTGTAGGTCTGCAACTAGGTCAAAAGAGTGGTCATGCAATGGCTTGCCATCATCTGGACCAGTTCTGGACCATTTATTAAACAAAAAGACACACCCAGAGTGGACTATTTTATTGCCTGTGGGTGCAATGATAGCTGACCACTATAGACAGCTTTTGGTGGATTAAAATGTTTTCCAGTGGAGGAGTGACAGCAGCCCAGGAACGGATTGTTTTTAGGTTTACCTCACTTGATGATGATCTTTTCCTGTTTAGATCATAGAATTGTCCTCTAGGTTGTGTTTCTCTTTTCTGTTGTCTGCTGTTTATAATAATAAACAAAAACAAAAACAAAGTACCGGCAGCAGTTTGAAAAAAAGGCGGAGCTTGACTTCACATGCATTGGAGGAGCCTGTGTTAGTCTGCACCCTTCTAGACTCAGTGATCTTACAAGTGATGGGGAGAGTCAGCGAATGGGTGGGTCAGTTGACTACCAAACACGTTGGGGAGAAAATCGGGTGCAAATTAAGAAATATAGAAATAAATGATGATGATGATGATGATAATAATGATGATGATGATAATAATAATAATAATAATAATAATAGATGGTAATATCAGAATATTATATATAGTGAATATTATATAGAGTGAGCACACTAGTCAGTTGTAGCAGAGTGTAAAGCCATCATTATGGGTAAAGGGTGCAGTTTGACTGATGTCCTAAAGGGCATGATAATAGAGTACCAGGTAAAGGGTGGCTGCATCTCAGAAGCCTCTAACTCTGTGGAATGTTCTAGAGCTGCTGTAGTAAAGGTGTACTGAGAATGGACTTCTTGTACATTGACTGTCTCCCATCAGCATAACAGTGGTGCCCTACAGGCCATTGATGCCAAAGGGGAATGACGACTACACAACAATTAACATGCCTCAGTGGACCAGTTAACCTCTGTAATGAACACCGGAGCAACAAGGAAAGTGTCAGGGATCACAACTGAGAGAACACTCTGTCCAAGGGGTGATGATTCCCACTATTAGGTAAATGGTCATAATATTGTTTGACTGTGACTGTGTAGTAATAATACTTAAAAAAAAAAGAAAATGATGCAGTGTTTTCAAACTTCAGATAATCCAAAGAAAACAAGTTCATATTCATTTTATTCATTTTATTCATTTTTAACGTCCACAATACTAATGTTTGAACTTATGAAGAGTTCAGAAATCAGTATATGGAGGAATAAGCCTGACATTACATGCTGTCCTTACACATGTCCTTGTTGGTTGTTGGGTGATTGTCCATCTTTCTTTTGATCACATTCCATAGGTCTTCAGTGGGGTTCAGGTCTGCAGATTGGGCCGGACATTTGAATTGGTCTCTTATTTATTCTCAGAACTGTATTTATTTTGTATAAATGGACACATGCACTCAGACTTCAGGCCACAAGATATGGGGAAATTATGTAAATTAGATGAACATACACTATATTTCCAAATATTTGCAGACACCACTTATAATTAATCAAATTAGAAAAGTGGAAAACTGCCAGTAGATACAGTTACTATAACAGAAGCAGGATATTTAATACTGTTGATTTCAGACGATGAATGAGCTTGTGTCCCAATACTTTTTTCCATAGAGTATATCTGTGAGTGAGGTAGTGATGGAGGTTGGCTATCACTGATCATTTCAGCTGCATCATATTCATAATATACACATTTTTTGTATTTGCTTCAGACGCATCATTTCCACAAAATTGATTTACATCAGCACAATTTTATATTTCCTCACCTTACATGTGGTAAAGGTAATGAAGTTATGGAATGTACCTTATTCATGATCATCAAACCAAATCTATTCACCTTTTTCAGCGTCTGCAAGTGGACACCTTGTCAAAAGTAAATAAGTGGTTATGATCACTGTAGTTGTGTACCAGCAGTTCAGAGGAGAACCGCTTTTTCATCTTGGATGATGGTGTTGAGAGAGAGCGTGGGGAGAGAGACTGAGGCAGAGAAAGGCTGATAGATAGACTGTAACTTGGGCTATGCTCCTCAGGCCTGCTGGAGTTTGTTTGCTCCAGATCACAGGGTGTGTTTAGATCGATACAGCTGCCTCCTGTCACCTCCAGTAAATCATGAACTGGCGTGTATAAAACATCAAGCGTGGGCCGTCGTGTTTGCGACACTGCGGTGTGCATGCCGCATAACTCCCCTTACAAATCCCTTGTCAGTCAGAGGTTTTAGCCATCTGTTTGCCTGTTTGTAGTGGAACATGTGCTTTCGGCCTGATCATTTTCCCTGTCCCTTCATGCATCAGAGCGCAACCGCTGCGGCCTCGTGTTCCTTTGTGAGTGTGTACGCGAGTGTGTAAAGCCACTGAACGATAATTAGCTGATGTGTGTATGTGGGCTACTTAGTGTGGTTGAGCGTGTAATAGCTTTAGCGTGGTTGAAGACATTAATCAATGAGGCGCTCCCCTTTGTGTAGCGACACAGATCAATAGGACACAAGCAAACGGGCAGTGATGACCACGGAGCCCAGGCTAGCCGCTGCATATTGATGGACTCTTTTGTCTTCATAAAAGCCTCTTAGCACCTTTAAAGCTCTGTTTCTCTTCTCTGCCTGAAATGTTTCCCAACCTGCACAATAATGAAATGATTTAAATTCAGCCTGGCAGTATTAGTTACAGCACTACTCTCACACATAGACATGCACTTTCAGTGTCTAAACAAGACATTACTCTTGTACATGTCTTGTAGAATTTTCTCAGCCTTGTTATACTAGAATAACACTTGCCCCACTGAACAAATCTGCTCATTTCCATTTTAGGCCACATAATGGATTTTGCCCCTAGTTATTCTGAACTCTCCTCTCGTCAGCTGCTGTAGAAATAAGTAGTTGTTTAATGTAGTCTATGATGTATCTTTAGAAACCCATAAAATAAGAATGGCTGCAATGTTCGTTTTCAGTTTTTTATTGTTCTTTTTAGTTATATGTGCATTTGTTATACACTTCATTCTGTAGTCAGGTTAGGCATAGACTAATAATAAAGCCCTCTTTGGTTTGGATTAAATTAACACGGAGCCCTTGGGTAATTTCTTCTAATACCGGAGCTCCTCACTGACGTTATTCCCGTCAGGATGTCAGTTTTTCCCATCGTCCTCTGAAAAACGTACAGGCTGAATGCGGGTGGCACGTTTAGGGTGGCAAGGTGGCTTAGTGGTTAGCACATTCGCCTCTCAGTTCTGAGGTTTTCAAGGGTTCAATTCCCCATCTGAGTGGAGTTTCCATGTTCTCCCCATGTATGTGTGGGTTTCTTCCCTTGACTCGGAGATCAGGTGAATTGGCTACTCTTTAAAAAAAAAAAAAAAAAATAAAAAAATAAAAAATTCCTTGGTGTGTGTGTAATTAATGTGTATTGTATGTGTGTATGCCCAGATATGGTTGGCACTCTGTCGTGGGTGATCCCCCTAGTGCTTGATGCAGTCCTCTAGGTGCATGGTCACCTCCGGTTGAGAGTACGCTATGCACAATTGCTTGCCGCTTCTCGCCAGTGTGTAAGTGTGTAAATGGAGTGTAGGCACTATATAAGTGTAATGTTAATTCATTCAGTTAGATACTGTTTTTAGCTAACTCAGAGCTTGTTTGATCATTGTAGTCCTGTCTGATACAAAACTCTGTGATTTTCCAAGCAGATTCTGTCTCATGTTGGAAAACAAAGATTTGTGGCAATACATTTTTGGCCATACTTAGTCCTTGGCAAATCTCAAACTAACAAATATGAAAGATTTTAAAGAGTCAATTAATAATCTACTTGGTCTGGATGGAAGATCTTCCACTCCATTCTCTACCTGAGAGAGCATAATGTGGGGGGAAAGAAGCTAAAATCCAGCTTATTCCACAATAATAGAGGCTTATTAAAGGTGTGATTATAGTTACAGCTACATGTACAAATGAACTGTGATCATGTAATCACTGTGTTTGTAAAACCCTACAGCTTCCCAAAAATTTTACTGCTTTAGTTATTTTAATGCTGTCCGGACACAGAATTTCCATCACTGAGGAGACATGTAAAATGTTAATTGCAGACGTCCTCCTGATAAACTAATCCTATCTGAATAGGGTTTAAGATGGTTCTCTGTATAATGAATGGAGTTTTTGTAAATCGGCTTTTTTTGCATCATGTCATTCCAAAGCGGATGTTTTCTTTTTCTGGTGTATATTTATCTCTGAATATCACTGAATCTGCTGCATTCTGAGGTCACTAAAATATGAGTATTGCTACATGCAAGTTAACAATTCAGCACACTGAACTGGCATTGTTACACTGCCAGCCTGACCAAAATACGGGTACTTCAGCTTCATTGTTCTTGCTGTTTCTGACAATCAAACCATTTAACAGATACATATTAAATATTATAGGTTATACCATCAGGAATGAGGTCTATGTTGAAAGTAGACTTGTGTCATACATAGGTTTGTGCTGTAATGATAAAACTGTAATGTTTTTAATTAACCAGCGAGTTTATGCACAATGGAAACCATTTAACTCACAGAATCTAAATTGCCGACTTAATTCTTGGCCAATTTTTGAAAAAAAAAAATTGTAAAACAATAGGTGAGATCTGATTTCTGAGTGTCTAATTTAGCTTACTTGGACATGTTTGCACATTTTGTAACAAGTTAAATTTTTAAGTTCTATGTCCCAGAACTGTTTCCCAGTACTGTGGATGTGCTCACATGCAAGTTAAAGTGAGCATATGCATTAGTGGGCTGCACCTAAAACAGAATGTACATACACAAAAAAACATAAATTTCTGAAATCCTGCACTTTTATTATGTGCAATAAAAGAAGAACATTGTTTTTCTTGTTTTTCAGGTCATTATGCAGTTATTCAACTTTTCATCATATGTCTTGTACAATACTGACAGCTGGCTAGTTCTTATAATTCTTGCTCAATCAATCAATCAATCAAAATGTATTTATATAGCGCTTTTTACAATGGGCGTTGTCACAAAGCAGCTTTACATAATTAGTATCAAACAATCTGAATCTAAGCCAGATGTGAGCAACAGTGGCAAGGAAAAACTCCCTCAAGGCTGGAGGAAGAAACCTTGGGAGGAACCAGACTCACAAAGGGGAATCCATCCTCCTCTGATCAAACTACTGATACAGATTTACATCCTTAGTTAAATCTGACATTATGCTATAGTATAAAACAATAATGATATTAATAATAGTGATCATTGCATTCATATCAGGTATCATAATTAAAATGCAGTAGCATTAGAGCTTCAGTCCGATCACTGCTAGTAGTAGATGTAAGTGAGCAGCAGGTCTGGTGTCAACTGCAGGAAAACCCACTCCGGAGCGGAAGGAATTGACCGCAGTAGGTGTAATGGAACTGGTGGTCTGTTGCGGAGTGCAGGAAAATTCAGCCATCAAATACCTTCAGTGGCCATTTCCTCAGAAAAGAGAGAAGAAAACAAACAGCGAACAGAAACAATTAGGATGAGTGCAGTAGAAAACATATGTGAATGTTTGCATTGAGATGGCATCTGGTCGAGCTGGCTGGGAGGAAGGAAACCAGAAAGAACAGATATTAGACTGTCATCAGACCAGACCGGTATCCATCCATATCGCCATCATCAACCTCCAGCATGTTGGAACAACATCATGGAGTGTCTGAGATTTCCACAATTCCCCATGTTCATGAAGTCCTGTAACGACAGTAACTGGAAAGGAGAGGTTAATTACAAAAGGCTAACCTGAACAGGTGGGTTTTGAGTCTCGATTTAAAAGTAGAGACTGTGTTTGCATCCCATACACTAGCTTTTTGAATTAACTGGAGTTTATTCAAGTTTTTGCTGGAGCATCCTGACAGTAGTGCATTGCAATAATCTAATCTTGAAGTAATAAAGGCATGTACTAATTTTTCTGCGTCAGGTAGAGATAGGGCATTTCTTAACCTAGAGATGTTACGAAGGTGTAAAAAAAAATTTTGTAATGTGACTTATATGCTGATCAAATGATAAGTCTGAGTCAACTATGACACCCAGATTTTTAGCTGATGAGCTTATATGAGTAGGGGAGTCAGCAAAATTTAATATGAAGTCAGATACCTTATCTAAAGCTGATTTTGGACCTAGAAGGAGGACCTCTGTTTTGTCGCAATTTAGTAAGAGGAAATTGTTCGTAATCCAGTGCTTCACATTTTTTATGCAGTCCTCCATTTTCTTTAGTTTTGGTTTATCAATTGGTTTAGCTGATATGTATAGCTGTGTGTCATCAGCGTAACTATGGAAGGTAATGCCATGTCTGCTAATAACTCTGCCCAGTGGCAGCATATATAGTATGAATAATAGAGGTCCTAAAATGGAGCCTTGTGGAATTCCAAATTGCATTTTCATGTGATTAGAGGAGATATCATTCACTTTAACAAACTGGTATCGGTCTGTAAGGTAAGACTTAAACAATGAAAGGGCTGTTCCTGTGATTCCAACCATATTATTTAGTCTTTCTATTAGAATAGTATGGTCAGTCGTGTCAAAGGCTGCGCTAAGGTCAACCAGTATAGACACGCAGCCTTGATCAGAGGCGAGAAGGAGGTTATTTGTTGTCTTAAATAAAGCCGTCTCAGTACTATGGTGATGGACTACAGTCTATGGTGCACTTGCTGCAGTGCAAAATGGAAAAAAAGTTACAAATCTAACATTGATTGTCTACATTTAGGGTACAAATAAAACAGATTTTATTCTTGTTGGTTCTTCAATATCTCTTCATTCTTTCTGCACACCTCGAGTCTTCCAGTGAGTCTCTGCTCCTCAAACTCTGACTGAGACTGAGGCTATGTGGGTAATGTAGGGTCACCCTGAGCAGCTCGTGTAGATTTACTTTACATTTGCTGGGGCAGACTTGAGCTGTGACTTTTCATTTCCTGCTTCTTTCTCTCTTTTTCCTCTTTTTGTTTCTGTGATTCAGTGTTTTGCCGGAAGGTTCTCGGTCACTGGCTTCATTACCATGGTGCTTCTGCTCTGTTTGATGTATGGCAGTGGTGAGATAAAGGCAAATGGGGAGATAGATGTAAGAAAGTGATATCCGAGGAAGTGGAACTACAGTAGATTCACTATCAGAAACACTGTGATAAGGAGCTTTTGTATAAGATACATATGCTGCTTTCAAAGTTGGACATGAAAATGAAAAATGTGGGAGAAAGAGAATGCCTGCTTGTGTGTATAAGAGAGTAAAAGTGTGTGGATGGGTCTGCCTCAGTGCTGGGCAGTACTGACAAAATTCACCACCTCATTTCATCCCCAACTCATCCCAAAAGTACTGGATGGAGCAGAGAACACAGTTCCACTGCTCCACAGCTCAATGCTGGGGGGCTTTATAAGGGTCCTGATCGTTGAAGAACAGGTGAAAGGAGGATAACAAAGTACACAGAGAAACAGATGGACTACAGTCTGTAACTGTAGAACTACAAAGTGCACCTGTATGGTCAGTGGAGCTGATAAAATGGACAATGAGTGTAAATACAGCACTAGTCTAGTCTGTCTTGGTGTCTGTATGTGATTTGTGCTCTGGCAGTGAAGCAGATGTATTTATGGCCATTAAAATTAGTTGGACCTCAGTCTGGACTTCATGTTGTTCACTGTGATGGGCAGTAGAGTGTTTCAGCATGACCCCTACAGACTCCAGTCTTTGTGGGGAGCTAGATAGGACTTATCAGCTCAGTGCACACAATAGAAGGGTCATGAGGTCAGCAAGAACTCTTTCCCTCAGTGCAAAATCAGTAAGTGTGTTTTGATGTACAAAAGCAGTGAAGCTGTGTCATGATACTGTTATTCAATTCAGTGTGTCTACTAAAGTTTTCTGCCATGTTAGCTGCCTTGTATGATTCTGATAGTTAGTTATGCTGTGCATTTGAAGCATGCAATAATAGTAATGTTTTAATGTGACATTTCATGCTGTTTTTTCAGGTGATAATGAAAGCGTAATTTGCGGTGAATCGTATCTCTTCTTAGCTCATTAAACTGTTCATGTTTCTAAGTAGAAGAGAAATATTTTATGATTTGAATGTGATTGAAAGTTGATATTACTCCTGCCATTTTGTTCTGCATGAAATAAAACCATGATTTAAGTTTCAGAGATGTTTAGAAAGAATCCTGTTGACACTGGATGTAAATTGGCCTTTATGTTAATATGTAATTCTGTAACTATGTAATTACATTTGATTTTTTAATATTATTTTTGCATATTTTGTGGTGGTGTTATGACATTTCTTTAAAACATTTCTCTTGTTTCATTGTGTTCAATCTCTCAAGATTCCCGGGACCCCATAATATTCCCAGTTTCAGTCATCAAGAGATTAGTCAGTGAGAAATAGTTCAGCTACTCTGATAATCCAGTCGGAGTTTATTAGTGCCTGTGTCTAGAGAGAGCAACAGCCTGAGTCTCTTTCTAAACACTGTATACTCATTACACTCACCCACATACACACATACTGACCACGTAACATCAGGTTTGATTTTGCTGGAGTAGTTGATTTGGACAAATGAGTGAAGATGACTTGTATCAAAAAGCCATTTACAAATATATATTTATTTTATTGGCTGAATGAACAAATTTCCAGAACTTTCTACCAGTGACAGTTTCAAGATAAATTTCATGATTTGCTCTAATGAGACAAAATTTAGTTTACTATTTGAAAAATCAGTCACCTATTTTAAATAATGTTAATCAAATGCAGAATTCAGAATGCAGGTTTAGAGCTGGATATTACTAACATTTGGAGAAAACCTCAGAGCATCTGCCTCAAATATTTAAGAAACCAGATTCCAATTAAACATTCCTTACTGACCACTTCAGTTTCTTACAGCAAATAATTATTTGATGTGTCAAGTGTACATAATATAACATCAACAGAATGTCTTTGTTTTTTCTTTATTTTTTGGGAAGTTGATGTAATTTTATCACTTTGCAACCACTTGACTCTAAATAAGTACATTTAAAGCACAATTGTGCAAAAATGTGACTCTAGTAATATTTTTTGTGTAATAGTAATAATAATCGTATTTATGGTGGACTATCGCTGCAGCAAAATGCATTTGAAATGTAGGCAAGAGGCTGTTTTTGTCTGTAATTGTTCATAAATAAGAAACTTATAGAGATTTTTATGGAGAATAAGCCATACAAGGACAAACAGGCCTACCTATGCTTTCTGTTCCAGTAGTTAAACACAGCTTAAGCTGCTATAATGACTTTTTCAAATAATAGCATTTATTTCACACCTACTTTTTAAAAGCATGTAGAGTGCTTCTAAATCAATGTTTGACTAAGGCGCTGGCACTATGATCAGAGGATCGTGAGCTTGAATCCCGATAATGTTGCTTGCCATCGGCAGGCGGGGCCAGAGGGAGCAAAAATTGGCCATGCTCTCTCTTGGGGGAGGGAGGGGGGTGTTGGGGTAAGAAGACACTCTCTCCCCAGCACTATTAAGTAATGTTGGATGGCTAAGGTATCTACCAGGTGATCCATCAGAACTGAGGATCCTGGGCTTTCCTCAGAGTGTGTTGGCTGCCCGGCAGCAATGTGTCATAAGCAGTTCAAAAAGAGGCGGAGCCTGACTTTGCATACATCGGAGGAGGCCTGTGTGAGTCTGAACCCTCCTAGAGTCAGGAACATTACAAGTGATAGGGAGAGTCAACAAATGGGCGAGTCAATTTGCTAAAAAAAAGTGTGAAAAGCTTTATGATCATAATTCAAAAATGTAAACTCATTGCACCTATTTGTTTTCATTACATGTAAAGTGACATTTCGAGCCATTTTTGTTTTCATGTTGATCAGTGTGGCTTATAGCTCATGAAAATCAGAAATCTAGAATCTCAAATTATTAGAATGGTTTTCTTAGTCGTTTTGATGATGCTTGTGTGTGTATAAAGAAAAATGTATAATAATGTGTGTAAAATGTATTATAAGAAAAGCACATAATTTTAGAAAAACTACCATGAGTATTGTACCTGTAATCATAGAGTTGTAGCACTGCGTGTAGTAGCTGACACTTTTACAAACTGCAGCGTTAGCGGAACGATACTTGTCCACTCTCAGTTCTCACACACATTAAGTGAGTGCTAAATTCTCACAGGGGGGGTCATGGTGCGATTATAGCTCAGCCCCTGAGAGCAGCTTTCCTAAGGTGGGCATTTAGCGGTTAAGAGACTCTCAGCACTTTTCAGTAATAGCATTGTAATATCAAAGGCGCAGGTACCAAGAGTGTTTAACCTCCTGCATGCTGCTGGGCACCGCGGCGCTGACTGCGGGCCAGCGCACAGACAGGTGGATTGATGCTGGAAGCTGGTGTGGCCATGTTAAAGGAGCAATAAGCAAAAATTTCCTGCATGCCCAGCAGGAAATGCTCACTTACATCAGAAAGGAAAAAGTGTGGAGTGAGCAGGAAGTCAAAGAAAGCAAGCACATACCCACAACCTCACACAGCTCACTGCTTCTTGTACACACACACACACACACACACACACACACACACACAGTTTATTGGTTTTTCTAGACACACACACACACACACACAATTTTTTTTACTTTTCTTGTCTACATCTACACCTGTATCTAAACCTCTCTCTCTCTCCCTCTGTCTGCCTGTCTGCCCCTCTCTCTCTCTCTCTCTCTCTCT
>BRDA01089260.1:0-15992 GCA_036984385.1 Crenuchus spilurus
TCTCTCTCTCTCTCTCTCTCTCTGTCTCTCTCTCTCACTCTGTCTCTCTCACTCTGTCTCTCTCACTCTGTTTCTCTTTCTCTCTCTCTGTCTCACTCTGTTTCTCTCTCTCTCTTTCTCTCTCTGTCTGTCTGTCTCTCTCTGTCTCTCTCACTCTGTTTCTCTTTCTCTCTCTCTGTCTCACTCTGTTTCTCTTTCTCTCTCTCTCTCTCTCTCTCTCTCTCACAGTCTGTCTCTCTCTCTGTTTCAGTATCTCTCTGTCTCCCTCTCTCTCTCTCTGTCTCTCTCTCTCTGTGTCTCTCTCTCTCTGTCTCTCTCTCTCTCTCTGTTAGTGAGATAATGCTGTCAAAGCTAGAGTTACAATAATGAGTGATGTTACTTGTGTTTCAAGAATTATTGGCAGTTGCTGTGAATAGTTTTGTTATGGAGAATAAACTGCAGTCATATTACAGTTCAATGCCACTCCTCCAGTCCCATCCCCCTCCGCAATTATTTAACTCCACCAGTGTTTGACCACTACGTATGCCCATCCAGCTCCAGATATACCCAAAATGTGCCTGGCTTGTTAGTCAAGTGGTCCTGAGCACTGTCCCATGCCAATGCACAGTAAAGTGTCTTTTATGAGTAAACATGATTAATGGCACTGCAGCAGCTTTCAGCATGTTGACACTGGAGGAGAGGTGTTGGAGAGGTAAAATGCCCGTTCTTCTGTGCCTCAGAGTGAGGCAGCCTTTCTTCTCCGAGGCCCCTTGACCTTCCTTATTCTTCCTGGGTCAAGGAGCAGGTCAGTGTGTTTGTGTGTGAATAGGGGTAGCTGCTCTAATTTATGGAGGGCCGCTATTGAGTTCCAACCCTCTTTCTCTCAATATTACATGCAGATGGTCAGTCTGCTGTGGATAGTTTCAGCTGAAGTGTGCTTGTTATTTAGGTAACACTTTCACTGCTTTCAAATACACTGTATTTCCTGCCATAAGCTGCAAGGTCAACAGCTCGTCCTGAGGATAATAGGTCTGCGTGACCCCTCTTGATGCTGGACTCGGTCTCTTCCCAGATGTGTTCTCTGGGAATGATTTCAGAGTAGTTTTAAAAGGCAGACCTTTGGGCTTGTCAGTCAAGTCTGTGTGGAGTTATGCAGAGGAAGGGTGTAGTCAGGTGGTGTCCACTGGAATGCATTTTCATATCCTTCTAGTAACTCTATCCTAATTCTATGGTAAACATTTCAGTACTGACATATTAACACATACATTGGTAACTTTCAATAATGCCTCTATAATATAATTAGTATTTTTTTGTTTTTGTTTTTTTTTTCTTTATAATTTTTGCCAATTTTTCCCCTTCCCAATGTGGTAGTAGCCAATTAATCCATCCCATCCACTAGGGGGCACTGTCTCTTGGATGGCGAAGACATGCACACGCCTCTTCTGATGCATGTGATACAGCCACCGCTTCTTTTTGAACTACCGCTGATACACCATCACTGGGGAGGAAAGCGCAGGATTCCCAGCTCCGAATGGACCAATCAGTAGATGCCTGAGCCAGCAGACATTGTAATAATAAAGTGATAGGGAGAGTGAAAGCGCCATCTACCCATCCAGAAAGAGCACTGCCAATTTTTGCTCTCTTGGGCCCCGGATGTTGATGGCAAACAGCATGACTGGGATTCAAACTTGCGATCCTCTTATCATAGTGTCAGCATTTTAGCCTGCTGAGCCACTCGGGGCCCGGCTAGTAGGCTAACTTTTAATTGACTCTAGCTTTTAATTAACTGCTTCCTTGGTCTCCTGTGGCTCTAAATGGTTGTAATGATAGTGCTGGTCCCATACTGGATATTGGTAGTAGGTCAATAACAACAGAAAATGGTGAATCAGATATTGGAGGAAAACAAAATATTGAGTTTCATGGTTTCAGTATCTGTGTTGTCTTGGAAAAGACAAAGTGGTATCCTGCCATCTGTAGTTACATCAGTCATTCCTAAGGGTGCAACTATATGTTGTGACAATGTGAATCATGGAGATTTAACAATGCATCATGGCGCATGGACATTTAGTTCCTTATGCCTTCTAATGTAATTGCAGTGTGTGCTGATAGTCAGTATATAGTATGGATAGAGCATTGTTGTAAAAAAGTGAAGCAGCCACACTTTGAGCTCCCCTAGTCTTTCCATTAACAATGGCTGATTCTCACAGATAGCTTTGCCTGTAATAATAATAATAGCACGCTTTTATTTTTCCCTAGAAATTACTTTTTAAAACATTACACTTCTATATTGTAAGAAAGCATAGTTACACTACTGCCTTTATGATTCATCACACACTTAGAATTAGCAGACCAGAGGAGGATGGGTCCCCCATGTGAGTCTGGTTCCTCCCAAGGTTTCTTCCTCCAGCTCTGAGGGAGTTTTTCCTTGCCACTGTCGCCGTTGGCTTGCTCACCGGGGATTAGGGATTAATGATTTTATGTCTGTTATTGCTAACCCTGTAAAGCTGCTTTGTGACATCAGTTGTAAAAAGCGCTTTATAAATAAAATTTGAAAAATTTGAAATTTGCCTTGGGCGAAAGACAACGCTGCAGCCAGGGTTGCCAGGTTTGCAGTTTTTCCTCCACACTGGACTAGTTTGAAAAAGCAGTTCAAAGGTTTAATATAACAACATATAATATAATATAATATAATATATAATGACAAAATAACAATACTAATTATAATGGCATTGTAAACAAAATGCTTCACAAAAATTATATATATATTTTTTCAAGTGTCTGTGACACCTTAGATTTTGGGAAAGCTTCAGCTTATGAAGGGCAGGTTTGGGCTGGAAGTTTTTGTTGAACCTGGGAACCCTGGCTGTAATGACTCTAGCTTATATAATATTATTATAATTTAATTTAACGAAAAAATCATCAATAGTGGATTTTACAGGTAACATCACACTATATGTTTTTATAGCTCCACCCAAATGGGGACTTGAACCCAAGACCTCAGTTCTGAGAGGTGAGCATGCTAAACACTAAGCCACCATGCTGCCCCCAATATTGTCAAATATGCCAAGATAGTGTAATGTACTGCCCTGTGAAGGGGTAGGGGATTCACAATGACCCTGACCAGGATTAAGCAGGAGATAAAGAATGGATTTTATGGGGGGGGTTGATGCTTGTGTGTCCACTCTGTTGGTAGTACAATATAGGCATCAGTGCACTGAAATGTGAGAGATGTAACCTAACTGTGGGAAGGTGGGTGGATGTTGCGCTTCCTCCATGCAGGGCACAGCTGGAGCCCATCGGATAAAGTAAGGCATCAGGTCAAGGAAAGCAGAGGCATCACTGGCGCTGTAAGACAGTGTGGTATTGCCGGAGGGCTCTGACACAGTCTGTCGTGCAGAGTGAAGGTGGTAAAGTGGAGAGAGGAGAAGAGCAGCATGTTTATTACTCAGCTATGTATTCAGCCTTCATTCCTATGCTGTAAAGCAGCTCAAGAAACATTCCACTGAAAACTGACAGTTTGAATAAATGTCTAATGTGAAAATGAGTGTACCAAGACCACTGTATTCTAGTGTGGGGGCTGTATACATTAATGCTGATATGTTGATGGTGTTATGACATAGACTAGGGATGCAACTTAATTAATATGTTTGGCCGAAACCAAACTAAATTAAACATTTGGCCAAATACTGAATAAATTATAAAATTTTTATTGACATAAATCATTATAAAGCTAGTAACTAAACTATTTCCCAGAATAAGTCTTGTATTTAGTCAGGAATGAATGTCTGTATCATAATAATTTGGTTTAATATCATGAGGTTGAATAACATGAGTTTAAATGATGATTCTTTTAATTTTTCTATATAAAACAAAAATTAGAAAAATTACACAAGGCAACAATATATGAATATGTATAAAGATGCGTGTGTATTACATTATTAATAATATTTTAATAAATAATCATGAAAAAAATGATGAAGATGGCTAAAGTGAATGATATAAGTCACATGGATGTTTTGTGTGTTTCATGTGAGTGTCAACATTGACTACAAACACTTTTTTTTGGTAATTGTGAGACGGTCCCTAACATTGCAGCTGCCGGAGCACAAACACAAAGCTAAGCGGCTGTACTCTGGCTCATTATAATAAGTGCAGTTTGTGGGTGTAGTTTGTTGCCTTAAAAATCCAGAAATTCAAAATAATGCATAAATATTGTGAATGTTGTGGAAACATTTATTTTATCATTTATTATTATTTTTTCTTCTTCTTTTTTTTTTTTTACGTGTTTTTAGTTACTTATACATGTCTACCAGTGATTATTCTCTTGACATTCATCCATTGCACATGATGTCTTCTTATTCTTCTGTATCATGTATGTATTTATTGTGCATTTTATTGTAGATATTGGATAATATTGTGATGTATATTTGACCTTATATCGCTCATCTCTGTTATGTGCCACTGAGGGGTTCTAATCTTAGTTATTTCCAGCAGTCTGTTTTTCAAGGTGTGTTGCAGTTGTTGTGCTACAGGACATGAGGTTCAGTTTAGTCATGGTGCTTTCTTTGCACTCTTGCCAAACTTTTCAATACATGAAAAAACACAAAGCACTCGTGTTTTGTATACTACTTTTGGCACCAAAGCTCCATTCCATTTATGTGTCAGACCTGTCAGCCAGAATCTCTTGAAAGACCTTCAATTAAGTCTTTTCCTTGGCGGTGAGTGAGTGCCTGTCCGATTCCATCATCGTCGGGTCTTCCAGCTGAAGAGCACATCCTCTTCATTCAGCACGTGAGCATGCTCATAGTTCTTTCACTGCACACTGTAAGAGCTGTTTGTTCCTGTGCACCCTGTTGATGTGGCAGTGTCTGATGTTTCATGAACCAGGTGTGCAGAGAGTGGGTGGGCCAGACTGGGCCAGAGCCTCGGTGGGAAATCGAATCCAAAGCTCATGCCGTGAGGATTGAGGCCAAAAGGACATCAGAGTTAGGTTTTGTAGACCTGTCTTTGATTGACAGGTCATGGTCTTTGTCTGACCTGAGTCTGATGCAGGTCATAACAGAGAGCTGTCACTGAGAGAAAGAGACTGTGGAGGCAAAGTTCAGAGGCCAGCAGGAGCTTGTAAAGAAATGTGGACGTTTCTAAACGTTTGTGGCCGGAGGCGTCTTCGTGAGCTGACTGTTAATCTTCCCTGAAGGTCGTCTTGTTAGAGGTGAGGACAGAATGTTAGACACTCCCTCAGTCTGGAAAGGAGAGTGTGTTGAGGGCACAGGTTGAAGGTTAAAAAGGCACTCATGAATAGTCATTATCTCACTCCATAAGGACAAATGATGTTTTATGGTAAAGAGAAAAAGGTGAGTAGCTTTTTAAAAGATACTTCTGGAGCCCTGAGTGGATCAGCAGGTTAAGATGCTGACACTATGACCAGAGGATCGCTAGTTCAAGTCCCGGTCATGCTGTTTGCCATCAACAGTCGGGGCCCAAGAGAGCAAAAATTGGCAGTGCTCTCTCTGGGTGGGTAGATGGCGCTCTCTCTCCCCATCATTCTCACATTGTAATGTCTGCTGGCTCAGGCGTCTACTGATTGGTCCATTCAGAACTGGGAATCCTGCGCTTTCCTCTGAGCGTGTTGGCTCCCCAGTGATGGTGTATCAGCGGCAGTTCAAAAAGAAGCGGTGGGCACATCACACACAGCAGAGCAGGCTTGTGCATGTCTTCACCCTCTTAGAGTCAGGGACAATGCAAAGTCATAGGGAGAGACCCCTAGTGGATGGGATGGGTTAATTGACTACTACTACGTTGGGAAGGGGAGAAAATTGGCAAAAATTATATATATATATATATATATATATATATATATATATATAAAAATATATATATATATATATATATATATATATATAAAAATAAGAGTTTAGTCTATCCTTGGTGTTCAGTATTGGATGAGGCACCATTATTCCAGAGAACACAGTTCCACTGCTCCACAGCGCAATGCTGGGGGGCTTTATACCCTTCTAGCCCACACCTGGCTTTAGACATGATGATAAACGGTTCATGTTTATCTGCTCCAGAGAGTCCTATTCTATTGGCAGTACTTCTGTACCAGGACTAGACAAACTGTGTGTGTGCGTCTGTGTCCACAGTGAGTGCAACTTCAAGTAGTTGAATACATTCATTAGAAGGGATGTCCACAAACATTTGTACATAACGTTTACCTATTAAGGTGATGGACACCTTAAATGACTTAGACGGAACACATCTGTTCTGCATTTTGCTAGAACATAGCCAAGTTTGACACTCCATCACATTTAATATTAGAATGCTTAGAACCAATCAGATTCCGTTCTAATCACTTCCCCCATGAAATGACACTGTAGCAGTTCCAGATGTCTTTGTAGAACTTAACATGACAGGACATGGGGCTAAATTGAATGATGTCACATCAACATGAGGTTCAAACCCAGCATTAATGGTACCAGGCCTTCTGCATTGTGTGGTGAAGTTTCCTGCTTCTGCTGTAAAGTTGTGTGAGTGTAACATGAACACAGGTGGTTTAGTCATGATGCTTTGCTTAGTCATGACTTCACAGATGAAAGTAAATATGTTCTCAATGTGTATCTTCATCTAACAAGACTTTATTCCCAGTGATTTTGAACTGTTTCTGTCCGTTCATTCAGTATAAAATGTTGCAGATACGATGTTGAACACCTAATGAGTTCGGTAATGTTCCCTTAGCATGACTAAAATAAAGTTTGAACCTACATGAGAAACTCAAACAGTCAATAGATGACAATAAGTCACAGTTAAACCTTTAGAAAGACATTATGCTTGACTTGAAATGTTGTTTAAGCATTACAGATACAGTGAAACCTCAGTTATCGTTTACCCTGCTTATCATACAGTTCGGTTATTGTTGACTTTTTGGGGGAAATTTTGTCCCAGTTATCGTACATCTGCCAGATTTTTGATGGCTTGCCCTCGTGACTTGCCGCTAATTTCACAAAAACAAAGTATCCACCCACGCATTCGTCATTCATTCTGGCTTGTTTCTTGTTTCTCGTTGATAGCACTCAAAACAAATTAAACACGTCACACTTAAGTGAAGGCACGCAGCATTACCACCTGAAAATGGGTGCGAAAACAAATAGCAACCAAGAACCCCGAGAACGGGTGTACAAAACAAACGCTGCCACTGGACCACACTGGCACACTCTAAAACAGACCGTAAAACTGTAAGAGTGATGTTAAATGTTCATTTGTCCATTTCATTAGTCTTTTGTGTTTTTTTTCCATTGTGTTCTGTATGTAAAACTATAGTTATTCTATATAAAATGTATTTTTTGTTAATATTTTGTAGTGTCTGGAATGGATTAATTGGATTTACATTATTTATTGTAGGGGATATTGCTTCAGTTATCATTCGTTTTGGTCATCATCAGACACTTTAGAACAGATTAATGACAAACACCAAGGTGCCACTGTAAATAAAAGTAAAGAAACATGAAAATATACACAGTAAATGTGCCAGTGTTAAATTAACACTATTAGAGTTAAATGAACACTGAGAGTGTTATATTTTGACACCGTCAGTGTTAATTTAACTCTAATAGTGTTGATTTAACACTGCCACATTTACTGTGTAGTAAGAACTAAATTATACATTCACAACTCAGAGAGAGAGAGAGCCAAGAAAGCTCAAAGTGAGGTGGGGAGATCACACTGGGTTGTCCCCTCCTCTACCTTAACACAAACTCTGACAAAGCAGTTATAACTTTATGCTAATTATTTGATATTGTCTATCCATATGACTGCATGAGTCTTGCTGTTTAGCTACGATGGTTCCAGCATATCTTCTCTCGGGGCCATAACACTGAAGACACGTCCTGATAACCACCTTCAGCAGAGACTGAAAATATAAATAACTTCAAGGCCTTTTGAAAAAGAGAGATTTTACTAAAACCCAGCCCCCCACCCCAATGTTGTAGTAGCCAATCAACCCACCCATCCACTAGGACTCTCCCAATCACATGTAATGTCTCTGACTCTAGGAGGGTGAAGACTAGCACAGGCCTCCTTTCATGCATGTAAAGTCATTTGGGCAAGATGAGAGATGGGGTACTCACCCAGAGAGAGCACAGCCAATTTTGCTCTCTCAGGCCCCGGCTGTCAATGGCAGGCACTTAATATATTTTACATATATTAAAAGCACATATCGCTTAAAATTAAGTAGTTTTGTAAGCTAGAGAAACAATTTAATGTTGTAAAACAGTTATTCATGTTTTTATTTATTTAATTCTACTCTTATGTATTTACTCAACTCTTGCAGACACTTGTGCACTAGAATTGTTCACACAAGGTAAGGTATAATCTTGCATGGGAAAACCGTATAGAAAAAGAATGCCATAGTGATCACTTCGTCATTGTATCACATTAATTGTATCATATTTGACATATTTTAAGTGTGGTTTATTGTTGGGTAGGGTTGTCATGATGCTAGAATTTAGTTTTCAGTACCAATACCAAGTGAAGTATCATGATACTTGATACCAAATCAATCTTCTGGCTATAAATTAAAAACATCATTATTGTCTTTAATGCCAAATGCTTATTTGATAGAACACAGACACATTTCTCAGAGAGAGGTCCATGAGATGTTGTCCATTACATCTGGAATAGGTATTTAGTAGAGTGTTTGCTCCTCTGCATATGTATCTGAGAGATTGCTGGTGAACTTTGAGAAGACTTTTAGCAGCTGCAAACCAGATCTTCCGTTCTATGTAATAATCTTTCCTACATCTCAGGGACGTCTGACAGACAAGTTATTAGGATACATCAAGTATCTGCAACTGTTGATGATTATGAGACCAAAAAAAGTTCAATATGATTTTTTTGGAATGAGGCATTGAAGATTTGCAGACCTCTTGCATATGTCTTATAGATGTATGTGCGCTTTTATAAATGTAATCTTTGTAATCCATAGAACTCAGTTGTAAGCAAAATACAGTATTAGATTGATGCAACATATTTGTATTAAAAAGTATTTTATAGGGCCCCGAGTGGTTCAGCAGGCTAAGATGCTGACGCTATGACCAGAGGATCACGTGTTTGAATCCCTATAATAAGTCATGCTGTTTGCCATTAACAGCCAGGGCCCAAGAGATCAAAAATTGGCAGTGCTCTCTCTGGGCGGGTGCTCTCTCTCCCCTTCACTCTCACACTGTAGCTGTCGTCTACTGATATGAGCTGGGAATTCTGTGCTTTCCTGCAAGCTCATTAGGCTCCCCAGTGACGGTGTATCAGTGGTAGTTTGAAAAGAGGTGGTGGCCACGTCATACGCAACTTGCCTAATTTTCTTCCCAGTAAACTTGTAGCCTATTGACCCACCCATCCGCTAGGACTTTCCCAATCACTTGTAATGTCTCCTGACTCCAGGAGACTATCACAGACCTCCTCTGATGCATGTGAAGTCAGCCACCGGCTCTTTTCAAACTGTGGCTGATACATTGTCAATGGGCAGCCAACACACTTGGAGAAAAGCGCCGGATGGATCTGCAGCTCTGATGGATCGGCTGGCAGAGGCCTGAGCCAGAAGTTGCGTGTTAGTAGTGATGGGGAGCGAGTGCCACCCAGAGAGAGCATGGCCAGTTTTGCTCTGTCGGCTCCAGATGCCGATGCGTGCCGATGCAGGATTCCCGATTCTCTGATCACAGTGTTGGCACCTTAGTCCACTGAGCCACTTGGGGCGATAGCTGAGGTAAGAAAATGCCAGTTACATGCATTTGCTGGGAATAAGTGATGCCATCACTGTGTGACTAGAGCATCTCATTTATCTGTCTTATAAAGGATGACGGTTAGAACGCTGACTACTTAGACAGCTGTCTACATAAACACTGTCTAGTTAGACAGCTCAGTAGGTCTTTAGACAGACCTGATGTCTAATAGAATAAACCGTTATTAACGTCTACGTAGGGTTATGTTGATAGTCATGGTGAGCTTATGTAGAGATGTAGACTCATGAGCATTACTCGACTGTGAAGTTGTGTATACAGTTGTTGACAGTTTGTTGGCACAAGTTTGCACTGATAACTGTCGGGCTCATCCTGTCGACTGTGTATGACTCACACTGCAGTCCTCCTGCCTGTCCGTTAGAGCTGTGAGGCAAGACTGCGGGACTTTCATCACGACTTCTGTTTCTGCTTCCCAACTTTTTATTTAGCCACAGAACTAGGTTGCTTCAGACCCAGTATCTGGGCTGAGAAGAACTTTCTGCCGAAGTGCCCTTGAGTGTGAGCACATGCTGTTCTATTTCTGTAAAAGGAGAGCATTTTCCAAGGCCTTGCTTCCGTAATGTACTTTGGAATCGAGGCCCATCTGTTAGGACAGAATGAGAAATCGGCCACACCTGAACAACGCTGCGATCTCAAAGGCCCATTCAGCCCGCTTTGTTAGGCAGGTGTAGCAGGCGTGAAGTCTTGCATTACATCCTGCTTGTGTTCCGAGATGCTTCCTTCTATAATTTGGCTCCAATGAAATTAAATGAACATGAGCTTTTTATTGGAGTCTTGTGATGTGCTCCATGTTTGGAAGTGTGCACCAGGTCCCCTTGCTCATTCGTCCTGATGAGCTGTGGCCTATTTTTCCACATGGCCCTGTTCCTCTTTCCCTCTCAGGATTCAGATTAGCATGATAAAGAAGGCATGCCCTGATGAGTAAGTCCAGAACCAGGAGCATGGCCTCATGCTGGTGCATACCCGTCCTGTCCACAGCCCTGATAAAGGCACTGTGGAGGAGGTAACTGAGGCTAGTTAAGCCTTTACAGCAACTATGCCCGGGGCTTTTTGGCTAGGAGAATGGGGAGTGTCTGGTTTTTGCATATGTGTGCCTGATCTGTGACCACCGGCTGTCAAATGTTTGGAGATACCTTGACTTTTTCTGAGTACACAGTAAATCTGCCAGTGTTAAATCAACACTATTAGAGTTAAATTAACACTGAGAGTGTTACATTTTGACACCCTCAGTGTTAATTTAACTCTAACAGTGTTGATTTAACACTGGCAGATTTACTGTGTAACATTTGACTTTTGCTGCTACTTCTCAATTGATTAAGGAAAATATCTGTAGAAGATATTAATGGTGGGGTACACAATTTCAATCCAGTTCACTTTTAAAATTCAGCAAATGTTTCCTCACGGTTCACAAGCTCTGGATCTGCCTGGATCTGCACATGGGAAGCTAACAAAGAAGCAAAGAAGCTAACAAAATGGGGCAGCCATTGCCTAGTGGTAAGGATCTGGTCTTGTGACCAGAAGGTCGCCGGTTCGATCCCCAGACAGGACATGACTGAAGTTCCCTTGAGCAAGGCACCTAACCCCCTAACTGCTCCTCGGGCGCCGGTGGATAAGGGCTGCCCACCGCTTCGGGCACAAATTCTCACAGCCTAGTGTGTTCACTAGTGTGTGTGTGTCTTTCACTGCACGAATGGGTTAAATATTGGATTGGGTTAAAATGGGAGGTCAAATTCCGTTGTGTGAAAAATCACATTGGCTAAAGTGGTTGATCTTAATCTTAATAATCTCTTAAAAAAGCTAAAAAAAAAGTGGAAAGAGAAACACAAGACTATTTCAGCCAATCAGCAGCAGGGGGTGTTGGGTGTTGTGCACAGGACAGTGGAAGGGGTAGACCTGTGTACACATTGGTGAGGAGTTTGGATGGTGGAGAAAAGGGATGAGGATTCCTGCTTGATAGGTGGGGAACATTGACTTATTTTTACTGTTTTACTGTAGAGATGGGCCTGATACTGATTGCTAATCGTCTTTCAGTACAATCAGCCAATAACCAAAACAAATCGAGAACCTTTCCTGGTGATGCATCATAGTGCAAGGCTTTAGTTGGCCTAATGTCCAGTATCTTGTTTCTGAAACATACAAGTTTGAGTTGGATACAGTAAAAAAAAAAATTCCAGACTTGCTGGACTCCGTTAGGACTTCAAGTGGATTTCAGCAATTCGCCCTATTCACAATCCCACAATTCCATGCGCGACCGGCAACATCCGATGTAGTTGTTTACATAATGGCAGCAGTGAATGTGTCGGCTGGAGAGTTTAAAATACGTAGAAACAAGCCAATCAGAGTTCTAGATGTTGTGTACAACAATGCAGTAATCGGCAATGGCTAGACAAACAACAGCAACAGAAAAGATCGTACTTTAGGTTTCCTAAAGATACCACATTAAGGAAAACTTGGGAAGATTCCACCAGGCTTGAAAACTGGACAGCAAGTGACTATGATAGAGTGTGTTCTGATCATTTTGTTGGAGGTAGGTTACTGCAAACATTATTTTATTCTACCCTAATTATATACAGACATATATACTGCACTGATAAATAAATAGGCCTCTAATGATATAAAGATACACTGGCTGGCTTGATTAGGCCATGCAGGGCCCTAGCCTAGGCGTGGCTTATGTCCTATTTCATAATGTGACATTTGTAGGGCTGTCCACCAGATGAATTCATTTTTGGCTATTTTCATAAAAAAATGTGTACCACAAATTATTGTGCGTGATAGTGTAGCTTAGTATTGATAGCATGCAGCACGATAGCTTGTAATGTGTTTACACTAAAAACCCACTGCATAAATTGAAAATACAAGTTGACACAACAAGATATGATGTTTAATATCAAAAGACATATTATCTGCATATAGTTACAAAAGCTAGTAGATATCACGTAAGTATTTACTTATGAAATAAAGTTGTAAAGTTTATGTAGCGTAGCTGGCATAGACAAACAAGAGAAAATGGTAAACCGGATGTTGCCGGTTGCACGGTGCATTCTGGGATTTGTGAATAGGGCGAATACCAGTAATGGCTTTCCTCAGATACGTATGTGGGATACATACATCTAGCCATCTAGCAGATCACTGAGGAACTGTACCCTCTTGTGACCTTGTACAATGCTACAGCAACTCGCAAAATATGTATCATAAGATCTGACCAGTGATTGGGATTGGCTAAATGATAGGCCAGTTGCATATTTGGGCTGAAAATTCACTGATTCTGATATGTAGCCTGACGACTCTTCCATCTCTATGCTCTCTTTGACTTGCTGCATGTATAAATAAGTGAGCACACCAGCTATAGCAGAGTGCAAAAGAATCATCATGGGCAAAGGATGTCACGTCGCTGATGTCCTAAAGGGCTTTATAATAGGGTGCTGGGTGAAGGGTGGGAGCATCTCAGAGACTGCTAACTTCGTGGGATGTTCTAGAGCTGTCGTTGTGAAGGTGAGAATGGACTTTTGAGTGCCTCCAAATGACAACAGTGGTGTCCCACTAGAATGACAAGTCCGACGAGTGGTACAGAGCAATCAGTGCACCACAGCGGACCAGGATTAAATACCTCTGGACACCTTCCTTCATCTAGCATAGTCCCTGCCATGACGTTTCTCTAGTGTCATCAGAGTCAAGACTCTGTGTATTCCCACTATTATGTAAGTGTTCATAATATTCTGGTATGACTGCATATAATATATTCAGTAAACAAAGAGTGACAACATGCTTCCCTATTAATTACAGTTTAACAAGGTTGTTTCCCTAAACTTTTCATGGCCAGAGTACTTGCTGATGGTTGGCTTTGTGGTGTTGTCATGTTTCAGTGTCACTGGTTAATGGTTGGGGTGGAGATGGCTGGAGCCTGTGAAAGGAGCTCTTAGTGGGACTCCTATTGAGTATGGACCACTGCCTTCAGGAAGAGGGGCTGTGATAAGTGATGTTGTATGTGTGCCAGCTCACAGCCTAACTGTGAGCATGAACCTTCCCCTGAAGGCCTCTCATTGCCTGGATTGTGTTTTGTGCTCGGGTAAAGCTCTTTTAAAGCAATGGTCCAAACTGGGCTCAGTGTTGGAGATTTAGGCCGGTTTAAGGTGAGCAGGGATTACTTTGTGTTGAAGCCTGACCTGAAGATCATGCTTTAAAGATGTACATTTAAATGTTGCCTACAAACAGCTTATGTTGTTCAGACTCAGTCTCAGTGGTCTAGTTAGACTTGCTTTGTTGAGTTTTTCTCTGAAATAGGTCTTCAGTAAAAGCATGAAGAAGAGATTTGTGGTGCCATATACAGGATTTGCTTTTTTATCCAAACAATAGAGAATAACTTTAAAACTGATGAAGATATAGTGATGAAATCTGGATTAAATATACTTCAGCCTGTGTGAACAGCATTGATGTTACATGTGCTGAAATTGTCCATCATGCAGTTGTTTTTGATTTTTTGGCAGCTTTCTTTTTCCATTGTGTCTTCTGAATTAAGTTTATCTAATATGTTCAAGCCATAAACAATTCCTCTTGTACTGTGCACTGATACATTATGCATGGATCGTTACACAATTCTAAGGATGAAATAACCAGCATCTTGTGTTGTCCACGAGGATAACTGAGGCCTTAATGTCTCACTGCAGCGCCATATGACTGATGTAGACTGCTGGACAGGCGCCGGCTTCTACTCCGACAGCTGCAGGTATTAGTCATCAGAAATTGGCACACACATTGTAATTGTACATGTCAGTCTTTTTCACATAGACTAAGGTTTATTTAATCCAAATTTCATCACCATTAGTATTAAAGTTATTCACGGTCATTTGGTAAAGAAGCAAATTGTGCACCCATGTAGATGTGCATCTCCAAAAACTAGAATGTCTTGGAAAAGATTCCTTTTTGCTAATTTAATTCAAAGAGGTAAACATATGTGACCCCACCAGGGAAAACCAGGCCAAAGTCACTGGGCAACTTATTGAGGTATCGTGTCAATATCATGTCACTCACATTAGCGACAGAATTTAGCCACTCAGTATTATTGCTGTAAATGAAAGATAATAGTCTCAGATATCTATCAGATTACATATTTTCATCAAAAACAAAACTTAAATTCACAAAAAAGTTGTTTTGAAAAAAACTAATTTTGAAAAAAAAAAGACTTTGACCTGGTTTTCCCTGGCGGGGACACATATTTTATATTCGTTTAATAAAAAATGACATATTTCAAGGCTATTTTGTGTTCATGTTGGTACTCTTTAAATAGTAATTTAACTCCAAATTAAATACTGAGATTCTGGATTTCCGTTTTTATGAGTTATAAGTCAAACTGATCAACATTAAAACAAAGGCTTGAAATGTCACTTTTTGTGTAATGAATATAACATGACAGTTAACTTCTTTGACTTTGAGTGAACTTTTTCAGGATATTCTCATTTTTTTGATGTAGCACTGTAGATTTACATTTAGTTTAGCTTCAGCCACATTATTTGAGCTTGTTTTTAAAGACTGAGCTGTTATCTCTTGTGGTTGTATTTTTCCTGGTTCTTGTTAGTCCTGTTGCTCTGATGGTGCCTCTTGTCTTTTGTAGCGTAGCAACATGAGAACACCTGCAACCATGTATGTGCTCAGCTTCTGTCTGAATAACCTGTTGCTTGGGGGAGATTATGTTGTAATTGCTGCAGATTGTGAGAAATGTGATTATATATGCATTATTACTGAAGCTGGGCCTCAATGTGCTATGTTTTCTCTAATCCTGTGAGCCCTAAACAAATGGGTTTTAAAGGGGACTGTATCCTGTAATATTCTCTCAAGTCTGCTTAATTCTCTGGTGCACTTATGACGTGTGTGGATTTATGTAAATATATGGAATTTACATCTGGGTTGTTTGGCTGCCCTGTCCTGTGTATTTTGTTGAACAAGATAATATTTTTCTTTTGGAAAGACATACTCTAGTTGGAAAATGTTTGTTTGAATGTTTGAAAATATCTCATATTCTAGTGATTAATAGTGTTTATTGAGGTTGTTTATGGACTAATATCTCTTATTCTATTGATTAATCGTGTTTATTGAGGTATTTTATGGACCAATATCTCAAATTCTAGTGATGAATAGTGTGTATTGAGGTTGTTTATAGACTAATATTTCCTATTCTAGTGATTAATAGTGTTTATTGAGGTTGTTTATAGACTAATATCTCCTATT